>MU593954.1:4726294-4742238 GCA_024362625.1 Silurus asotus
TGTGTAGGAAAGTCTCGGCTCTTTATCAGGAGAACTTGAATTAGAAGCAGGACCTGGAGATCTCGCCTGCTGGAGCGCTGGAAACCTTCTGTACACCAGAGTTCTGTTGTACAGATTTCCATCAGCTCAGAGATGTGTGTATGGGGCTCAAAACTACAATCCATCAATTCCATGTGTGGATCAAAATGCAGCCATGAGAATAAACTGCACTGCACACGCTGCTGAGCTTCAGCAATTCAGACTCTTTTTACAATCACATATCAAGGTTTCTGGTGTAAATGATTGTAAATGTCAAGTTTCATCTCTCAAATTCATGCAATTGTTTCCGAGCAACTTGCACTTTAATATATTTTTAGATTTATTATGTATTGTAATATATTAATGTGTGTGTGTGTGGTGAAAGTGCTGTCACTGCTCACTTATGTAACACTGTGTGTGTGTGTGTGTGTGTGTGTGTGTGTGTGTGTGTGTTGCATACTCTAGATGACACGGTCACACACTTTCCCTCACCTGGTAGCAGGTGTGTATGTAGTGGGCTGTGAGTGTGTAGGTCTCGGTGCCCCCAGTAGGTGGCGCAGTTTGTCGGGGGCTGAGAGGGAGTTAAAATTGGGGATGATTTGGTGAATGGTTTTGGGTTTGAATGTGGTTGTATTTGGTGCGTTCAGTGAGGAAGTGCAGTTCTGCCTCTCCTGTGTTCAGTAAACACTGCTGGCAGAGTCGCTGCTCTCGGGGCAGACAGGACTGTGTGTGTCTCCCCGTCTGTCTCCACGGCCAGACTTGTCCACCAAATCTTTACTTCTTCAAGGTGTGTGTCAGTTTGTGATCAGACACCGTGCTCAGATTCTCTGCCACGCTGTAGTGTCTGTTCAGGGACACACAACATCCATTTTTCTCTGGAGCTGCTTTCAGTTTCCCAGTAGCTCAGATACTTCACACTCAGGGGTCGTGTCATTTGGTTCATTTTAAATGGGTTTGTGGGTTTCCTCCGATCCTGAGTCGCTGATGTGTTAGTGTGCGATGGTGGTGTGTTAGTGTGTGTTGTGATTCGCCACTGTGGCTGCTCCCCTACGTCAGCTAACAAATCGCAGCGGTTTCAGTGGTGGTCAAAACAGCAGCAGGCATTTGAGTGCATGGAGGTTTTGTGTCATGCCCCAGTCTTGGCTGTTCATCCTGGTCACAGAAGCCAGTAATGTAGGCATGGGTGCTGTTCTCTCTCACAAGGGGGGAGAGGGTCATGGCAAATTACAGTTGGGCCTCTAATAGAGCAGAAGAAAACTACTGTGTAACCCAAGGAGAACTGTTAGCTGTGGTAGAAGCACTCCGCAATTTCAGGCACCACCACATCTTCCTCTGATACGAGAAGATCACGCATCCCTGTACTATCTGTGGTCTTTCCCGGAGCCAGGGGGACAGGTGGCTCATTGGAAAGAACGCTTGCAGGAGTTTCAATTTACCATTCAGCATCGGAAGGGGAAGAGGCACCAGAATGCACACGGGTTTCTGGGCCAGTGGTAATGGGGCTGTGGTCCATGCGAGATGGCATTACATTAAAAAAGGGAGTTTTGCAGAAGGGATTGGTGGAACCTGCAACTGGTGTAACCAAGAGGCAGACAGAAGTGCCTTAGTCATGTCATCACTTGGTTTTAGAGGGAATACATGGGCAACCTGGGGTTGGTCATTTTGAAGTGAATAAAACATTAAAAAGGGTGCAGCAGGAGTTCTACTGGAACTCCTGCGTAGGGACGCAGAGTCCTACTGTCAGCGACGTGATGCCTGCACTGCTAACAAAAGGGCCACTGGGTCAGTCCCAACAGTGGCTGGTCGGCTGTCCCATGGAATGTGTGGCAGTAGATGAAGTGGGGGCATTTCCACAGACCCCCAGAGGAAATCGGTTCGCTGTGGTGGATTATTTTACAAAATGGACGAAGGCCTACGCAGTTCCAAATCAGGAGGCATTTTATTTTGGTTAGACTAAGGCACACCTGTGCAATAATTCTGCTGTCTAATCAGCATCTTGATCTGCCACACCTGTGAGGTGGATGGATTATCTCGCAAATCAGAAGTGCTCACTAACAAAGACTTAGACAGATTTGTAAACAATATTTGAGAGAAATATATCTTTTGACCCAGAATGTACACATCTCAACCCTTCGTGTGAAAGGAAATTCATTGATTGAACCAGACAACCTGATTCAGACCTTCTAGCTTCTTTTTGGACTCATCTTTTTGCTGCAGTTGAACTATACAAAGTGTATGAAAAACCCTTTCCATTTTGTCCAGATCTTTTTTAAAGGTGTTGGAAAAAAGCAGTGGCCAATTTTGTTTTAAATGAGTTTCCCCACTTGTTTGTATGATGTAAGAGTAAAGGGATTTAGATGAGAAGAAGGGGATCAGGGGAACCCTGTTGGAACTCAACCAAACACATCAGTATTATAGTTGTTTTATTTCCATGCTTCAGCACTGACTGAATGATTCAATGTAAATGTATATACTGCATGAATGTGGGTGTTAGAATTAGTATAAGGTGATTGTTGAGAAAAACAGCAGCTTTGGAAATATTCAGTGAATATTACATTTAATTCTGATAGCTCTGATTTGTTTTTTATTACAAGCTTTTGTGGGGCAGCAAGGTGTAGGCAGAGAAGATGTGGGGAGATGGGTGTCCTCCCCACAAGCTGGGATTTGCAAAGAACGAATTTCACTGTGCTGTAATGTAGATGTGACAAATAAAGGCTATTCTATTCTTCTATTCTATAGCCCCCACCTACCCCTATCCTGCCAAGGCACCTCACCTGCCCCTATCCTGCCCCCACTATCCACTGTTTTAAAGTAAAATATTTTTTACACATTTACACTGTGTAATTATACAAGGTGACCAGCAGATGGCAACAAAATGCTTTTACACAGAAATAACGACCTTCAGAGAAAAGGAAAGAGGTAAAATGATATCACTTTACTTTATTACGTTACTTGAATTCATATTCTCCTTTTTTTAACTCTTCGTTTACACTGTATTTAGTACAAAAAAATTGTCATGTCAATAAGATACATTAAAAATTAAATCTTGGGGGGGGGCTACATGATTAAATGTTGAATGTGAGTCATATGACCTGAAATGATAAATTCTTGTTGTGGTTTGGAGATGTTTGGAGCTCTTGCTTATTGACATTAGCTCCCTCACTGCTGGTCTTATCAGGGAATATTTCTTCCTTTTTTCTCCTCTGGGTAATCACACACTGCATCGCAGGACTCCAGGTCCTGCCTCCTGTTCCCCAGTTTATCTTTGATTGTATGTCTAACAAGGTCTCTCACGACATCTTAGACCCCCAACACACACACACACACACACACACACACACACACAAAACATCCTGTTCTCCGTTTTGCCTCAGCAACCGCTTCTGATTGGCTTAGCAGCCCTTGACGTCACTCCCTCGACTTCCAGTGTATAATGACGATTTGAAGATTACAGTTTCTTTATTTAATTCTTTTTATTTTCCACACATTTACAAACGAAAACCAACACATTACCTGTACACCCAACAACACAGTGTGTGTGTGTGTGTGTGAGCAGGGAGAGAGTTCCTGCATGAAAGTGTGTGTGTGGGGTTTCCACTTTCTCCCATTGGTGGTAACACACACACACACACACACACACATAAAAATCTCTCCATTGCTGTTGTATGGTGCTAGGAGGCTGGCCAGCAGGGCGGCGTGTGTGTGTGCTGTATGTTAGTTGTGTTCTACGTGCAGATCCGAGTCGAGTGTAAGCACATACACACACACACACACACACCCTGTTGTGATTCACGTGCAATTCGCAGTTCTCTTACAGCGGAACTGAGAGTACATTTTGTTATTTGTATATATCAGCGAAGGTCACACACACACACACACACACACACACACACACACACACCCTGCTACTGTCAAACATACTAATCTTAAATCTTAGTTTGTTGTTATGATTGCAGTGTTGTGAAGAGTAATGCAGAGTTTATCTCACACACACACACAGGACAGTATGACGGTACAAAGTGTAAACACTAACTCTAACCCTACAACAGTGCACACCAACTACCTGCATGTCTTCCCTCACCACATCCATAAACCTCCTTCCTGGTGTCTCCATCCTCAGCATTCTCCTACTGATATACCCCATGTTCCTCCTCTGCACATGTCCAAACCATCTCAATCTCACCTCCCTCACCTTGTCTCCAAAACGTCCTACATGCGCTGTCCCTCTAATAAACTCATTTCTGATCCTGTCCATCGTCGTCACTCCCAACGAACATCTCAACATCTTCAGCTCTGCTACCTCCAGCTCCACCTCCTGTCTTTTACTCAATGCCACTGTCTCTAATCCATACAACATCTCAGGTCTCACCACAGTCCTATAAACTTTCCCTTTCACTCTCACAGATACTCTTCTATCACAAATCACTCCTGCTATCACTCTTCTCCACCCACTCCACCCTGCCTGCACTCTTTTCTTCACTTCTCTAACACACTCTCCATCACTTTACATTGTTGAACCCAGGTAAATGAACTCCTCCACCTTCTCCACCTCTTCTCCTTGCAACCGCACCACTCCACTGCCCTCCCTCTCATTCACACACATGTACTCTGTCTTACTCCTACTGACTTTCATTCCTCTTCTCTCCAGCGTGTACCTCCACCTTTCCAGGATCTTCTCCACCTGCTGACTTCTGTCTGACCTCATCCTTCAACCTGTCCATCACCACTACAAACAGGAAAGGGCTCAGCGCCGATCCTTGATGCAGTCCAACCTCCACCGTGAACCAGTCTGTCGTTCCTACTTTACACTTCACTGCTGTCACACTGTCCTCATACATGTCCTGCACCACCCTCACATACTTCTCTGACACACCAGACTTCCTCATACAATACCACAACTCCTCTCTCCACCCTGTAGTACGCTTTCTCTAAATCCACAAACACACACTGCAATTCCTTCTGACCTTCTCTATACTTCTCCATCAACGTTCTCAAAGCAAATACTGCATCTGTGGTGCTCTTCCTCAGCATGAAACCATACTGCTGCTCACAGATGGTCACCTCTTCTCTCAGCCTGGCTTCCACTACTCTTTCCCAGAACTTCATGGTGTCACTGATCAACTTTATTCCCCTGTAGTTACTGCAGGTCTGCACACTCCTTCTCCATTATTCAGGCATCTTCTCACCTTAAGATGAATGTGAGTGTAAAATAACTTTCACAGTCAGCAGTCTGACACACAACCATCACAGGAAGGAAGAATTAACACTGTGTGTGTATGTGTGTGTGGGTGGGTGTGTGTTATCTCTGTTATCTCCAGCCAGGAGAGTGTGGACGGGTGACTTAAACTGGATGGAGTAAAACCCTCAGGACTTATACACAAACAGACACACACAACACACACACACAGATATTGCTTTCATATATACAATGTGTGTGTGTGTGTGAACATGTTTAGACATGCAGCTGAGAGGGTTGTTTAGACAGTGTGTGTGTGTGTGTGTGTGTGTGTGTGTGTGTGTTCGAGAGAGTAAGTGAACACTTTACTATGCATTTCTAGCCCTCCACAAATATACACAAAGCTCAGGTTGCTTGTACCCTCCCACACACACACACACACACACCCACTCAGCTGTTGTGTGCGAGAGTTTAGCAGCTGCTGCGGGTGTCGCCTCCACAACAATAAGAGCTTTGTGAACAAGAGGAAAGGCGGAGGGTGTGTGTGTGTGTGTATGTGTGTGTGTGTGTTTGTTACGAGAAAGACAGACTGAGAACTCTAACTGAGAGGCAAACTAAGTAAATAAAGGACTCCTATTAAATCCATAAATCCTCAAACTCTTTGATTGACTACTGAAATGTAATGTTTCCTTCATTAGTGCACTTTCTGTATAAGTCCCTCTGAGAACGTTCCTCTATCAGCTTTCCACCATGTGAGAGAAACAGGTTTATCATTTTATTCTGAGATCCTCTCTCCTGTCCAGCTCTCTGAAGATCCAACACACTGCATTTGCCATGGTTACACAACTACACTTCTACACACACTGTTACACTTCTACAGAAACTGTTATGCTTCTACACACACTTACAATTCAACACACCACTGTTACGCTTCTACACACACTGTTACACTTCAACACACCACTGTTACACTTCTACACAAACTGTTATGCTTCTACACACCACTGTTACACTTCAACACACCACTGTTATGCTTCTACACGCACTGTTACACTTCTACACAAACTGTTATGCTTCAACACACCACTGTTACACTTCTACACAAACTGTTATGCTTCTACACACACTGTTACACTTCAACACACCACTGTTACACTTCTACACAAACTGTTATGTTTCTACACACCACTGTTACACTAAAACACACCACTGTTACGCTTCTACACACACTGTTACACTTCTACACAAACTGTTATGCTTCTACACACACTGTTACACTTCAACACACCACTGTTATGCTTCTACACGCACTGTTACACTTCTACACACACTGTAATGCTTCTACACACACACACACTGTTACACTTTAACACACCACTGTTACGCTTTTACACAAACTGTTATGCTTCTACACACACTGTTACACTTCTTCACAAACTGTTATGCTTCTACACACACTGTTACACTTCGACACACCACTGTTACGCTTCTACACACACTGTTATGCTTCTACACACACACACTGTTACGCTTCAACACACCACTGTTACACTTCTACACAAAATGTTACACTTCTACACAAACTGTTACACTTCTACACAAACTGTTATGCTTCTACACACACTGTTACACTTCTACACACACTGTAATGCTTCTACACACACACACACTGTTACACTTTAACACACCACTGTTACGCTTTTACACAAACTGTTATGCTTCTACACACACTGTTACACTTCTTCACAAACTGTTATGCTTCTACACACACTGTTACACTTCGACACACCACTGTTACGCTTCTACACACACTGTTATGCTTCTACACACACACACTGTTACGCTTCAACACACCACTGTTACACTTCTACACAAAATGTTACACTTCTACACAAACTGTTACACTTCTACACAAACTGTTATGCTTCTACACACACTGTTACACTTCTACACAAACTGTTATGCTTCTACACAAACTGTTATGCTTCTACACACACTATTAGACTTCTACACACCACTGTTATGCTTCTACACTATAAGAGTAATAAATCCTGTCAACATTTTAAACATCTGAGCAAAAAAAAAACACACATACATTTGAATATTAAAATGTGTGTATGAGGGATTTTTTGGTTGTTCTGAGAGCTGTTGTTCATTTGCTAAGTCTTTTATGTGAATTGCCATTGAGTAGGCTTCATTGCTAATTACAGGCAACATTTTTGTTTGTGTGTGTGTGTGTGTGTGTGTGTGTGTGTGTGTGTGTGTGTGTGTGTGTGTTGTCAGATGTCTTTGCCCACATTTAAAGACTTTTCCAGTTTAGAACACAGCTTCTTTAGCAGTTTATCTACAGCAATAGGCCAAAATCTATTAACTATCTATTAGCTATACAAAAATCAATTATCTTAACAGCCTAGCTGAACATGCAGAAGAGTGCAGAGACTCCCTTTCACTGATGTTCTCACAGGGTCTCTGAAGCTCAGAGGAAGCAACGTTCCAGTGTGAACACTGGCACTGCAAACGACATGCAACTGAGATGCTAACATAGAGTTCCTGGAAGAGACTAGACACACACACACACACACACACACACACACACACACACACACACAAAAAACCCACACCTACACAACTCCCTAGTTACAAAATCCTTTGATTTTATATACAGGTGCATCTTAATAAATTATAATATCATTAAATAGTTTATTTATTTTAGTAATTCAATAGAAAAAGTAAAACTGGTATATTATATAGTTCACCACACACACACACTGATCAAGTGTGTTCACGTGATTAATTCTTTTAATTTTGGAGGGTGGAGGGTGAGACACAAAATCCTCACAGACACATGAAAAGTACCAACACTGAAATAACACTAGAATTAGCTTCTAGCAGAGCTAGCATGAGTTCTGTGTGGAACTGCAAGAACCTTTTCAGAAATCTTGCAAATCTTTCAGTATGAAATCTCAACACTGACACACAACTGAGTCAGCATGAACTGAGAGGATTAACCAAATGGTCACAACCCCCGACTTTACACACACACACACACACACACACACACACACAGAGCCCTCTGGGGAGTGGGGGTCATTTCACACTGAGAAGAATCTGGGAAAACCCCTGGTGCCTCCATCAGTCTGCAGTAGAGTCCACACACACACACACACACACACACACACACACACACACACACACACACACACACACACACACACACACACAGAGTAGTCAAATAAAACTCTTTCATGAGATGTGTGACCTCTGACCCTCCAGCTGCTAAAGCCTATCAGCGTGTGTTTGTGTTTGTTGCTGGTGTGTGATTGGCTGCTCGCTGTTGCCAGGCAGGTCTGATTAGTGCTTACTCAGAGTCTCACACCACACTCTGATACCTGTCTGTGTCCGTGTTTGTGTCTGAGCAAGAACATAAGTATTAGATGGAATACTAGATGAAAATGTTGGGTGTAGGAAGAGGAAGTGAATGACCTTCACACGGGTACTTATTCAGATGGCATTGTTCACTTACCTGACATCTAAACTGCCCTCAACCTCTGTAGATAACATCTACACTACCTGTGAACAGTGTGGAAACTCCGAGTGTTTTATTGTTTAAAAGACATGTGCATGTTCCTTTTGTTTCTATACAACCAACTCTGTAATGGAATGCTCTGAAGACCAAACAAATCTATAAATGTCCAGATGTTCCACTTTATTCTCAGTGAAAAATCATCCCTTAGCATTAAGAACAGCTTTTCACACTCTCAGCATCTGGACACTTCGTTTCTTCAAAAGTTCAGCTGAAATACTTTTCAGCTGTGCACGTTACCTCTATTAGTCTCCAGCGGTGGATGAAGTACAAAAACCAGGTATTTGAGTCAAAGTTTAGATACAAATATTCTTCCAGTAAAAGTAAAAGTGTCCCTTTAAACTTCCACTTGAGTAAAAGTACAAAATTCTTTGACATTAAATGAACTTGTGTTCAAAGTAGTGATTTATTATAACTCTAATGTTCCTGTGATCATTTTTATCACAGACTCTTCACTTCATCTCCTCAGTTTGTGTGTAAAGACTCGAATGTGACTCTCAGCACACTGATCTATTAATAGAATGAGATTAAAGACTCAAACACTGATTGATTTCTATTACAATCATCATGAACACAAAACCTTCTGTAATAAAACGTGTAAATGAGGTCACGTGTGTGGTGGTGAGTTCCAGTCTGGAGTTTCTTCATCATTGATTCCTCTGTAAATGTTCTGCTTGATGATGAACTGATGCTGAACTGTACGTTGGTGATCAGTAGAACAGTGTAAAACAGAGTGTAAAACAGAGTGAATTACAGTCACTTCCTTACTGTCCACCGGTGTGAAGAGTGGATTTAAGCTAAGAGTTCTTACAGTCTGGTGCTGATCAGCACATTTGCTAAAGCCCTGCCACCTTCACGTCCTGTAACAGTGTGTTCCCAAACATCATTTAGATGGAGATTAATGTCTCTCTCTTGCCCCTGGACACACCACCATCTGTCACATCTTTTCTACCCCTTTTATTTATCAGCACACACACACACACACACACACAGGCTGGGTCTGTGGCTGTAGGAGCTTCATAGTGAGCATTCTTATGGAAATAACCTCCTGCTAAGCTTTGTGTGTGTGTGTGTGTGTTTGCACAAGTGCTTGAAAAGGAAGCATGAGCTCCACTTTGCCATCTGCTCGCTCACACACACGTACACACACACGTTCTAAAAGCTTCTCATTCATATTATTTTCCTCTCTTTTCTTTTCATCCCATGTCAGTTGTTTTTGTTTCTTCTTCAGCTGTAGTTTAGGATTCAGGCAACATTTACACCCTGCAATTATATGAACACGAACACGACTGTTCACACCCTTATTAACTGTGCGTGTGTGTGTGTGTGTGTCTGTTAACTGCTCCGGTTGCCATGGTAACAACAGAAACATTTAACTGACTTCTCTACACTAGACACACCTCTCTCTCTCTCTCACACAGACACACACACACACACACACACACACACGGTGTGTTCCAGGCAAGCCCAGACAAGTTTGTGTGTGTAAGAAGATAAGCTGCTGTGAATGTTAGAACTACTTTGACTTATAAACATAAAACCCACACACACATAAAGTATAGGGAGTGTATTCACTAATCACAAAACACACGTCCTATCTGACTCGTGAGGGAGTTAGCCTGTTAGCAGCTAGCATGTTCAATATAATGCTGAGTGAGAGAGAACAAGTGGTGTGAAAAACATTAGAGGAAGAATACAGTGAGTAATCCCCAAAACACCCCCCCCCCAACACACACAGCAGTAAATCAATTATAAATTTTTATTGTATTACAAAAATCGCACAAAACTGTACAGTTCTCTGTATTATCCACAATATTAAAAAAAAAAAAAAAAAAAAAAGCGTACGGTGCTTCCAACAGCTTACAGACTACGGTTCCTCCAGGAACACCTGAGCTGCTCAACAGCCCAGAGACAGGAGGTGCTACAGGAGAGGAGTGCCAGAGGGGTGCGTTTACTTTTCCACAGATTCATTTCATGACATTTGTGAGAAGATTTTTTGAAACTTCATATTGCACAGTAAGACTGGAGTTTGGCAGAAACACACACAGTGTTTAAGGCAGCAGAAAACCGCAAGGACGTGCATCATCATCATCATCATCATCATCAATAACGTTTATAAAAGTAATGCCACGAACAGATGATCAGCACCGTCTCACACCAGACCTCTGATGGACAGTTCACAGATTTACCACCCAGAGTGAGAGACACGTCCTCATAAATCTCTCTTCCAGCACACAGGGTACGGTGCACTTCCTGCCTGAGGAGGCGCCCTACAGAGGCAGCACGTTGTGGCAGGCCAGCTGGAGATAAACGACACGTGGTAAAAGCTCCTTTGCAGCTACAGGTTGTTTTATTCTCTTCACACAATATGGTGACACGATAAAAACTGCGACACACAATCGTGGGGACACCAGGCAGTGCTTCAGACTAAAAAAATAAAGGGTTTAATAGAGTAAACATGGACAAAATGTCAAGAAACGCAAAGTCTGAGGAGAAGGAAACGGTCCTGGTCCCCTGGTCCCCTCAGCTGGACACGGTCATGAGGTAGTGTTTCGGAGGACTCGTCCTGCCGCTCATCATGAAGCCATTCTTACAGTTCAGCGGGTCGAAGGGAGATAGCGAGGACGGTGCGGTGGGGACGGACTCGGCTTTCAGGGGCTCGGCTTCGTACAGGACACAGATGGAGCCGTCCTCGCCGATCCTGTAGGACACCTCGTACGGGTCGATCCACAGAGTCAGCTCGCGGGGGAGAAGAGAGAACAGCTGCTTAGCGCTCAGGCCCACCTGACTCGCCGCCCCGCTGATTAGAGGGTCCATCTCATGGTTGATCCGGATGCAGCGGTACCCAGAACCCTTCTGAGGCCGGTCTGGGAACCAGTGGTGTCTGTAACGATCTACAAGGAACAGATCAAAAGGGAGAAGGTCAGAAACGACAGGAGCAGCAGTAATGAGGAACAGTCCCAATCGCTGCTACAGGGTTTGGAGACATGGAGCAGTGGAGAAAGAAAATAAACTCAGTCTCTGATTCACCCACAGAACCAAGAACAACTCACCAAACTACTGCCTGAAACCAAGAGCGTGTGTGTGTGTGTGTGTGTGTGTGTGTGTGTGAGAGAGAGAGGGAGTGTTTGTGTGTGTGTGTGTGAGAGAGAGAGAGAGAGAGGGAGTGTTTGTGTGTGTGTGTGTGTGTGTGTGTGAGTGTGTGAGTGAGAGAGGGAGTGTTTGTGTGTGTGTGTGTGTGTGTGTGAGTGTGTGAGTGAGAGAGGGAGTGTTTGTGTGAGTGTGTGTGAGAGAAAGGAGGAAAAGACCCCAGAGGTGATTATTGTTCAGTTTCAGGAAGAAAACAGGACAGGATGTGATTCAGCACAGAACAAACACACGTGTCTTCAGGGGAGTAGAAAAAGCTGAAGATCTGCTCTAATCCTCTGTGTGTGTGTGTGTGTGTGTGTGTGTGTGTGTGTGTGTGGACAGCAGAAGAGTGGAATACCTGAGAGAGCTTGTTGGAGACAGTCCCTGAAGACCTGTAGCTGTGTGTCGGAGAAAGAACCTCTGTTCCTCAGCAGTCTGACCATAAAGCTGACCGCGGTTCTGATCTCCACCACCATCTCAACTCGACCCGAGGCACAGCCTGGACCCATCTCCAGAGATGTGCTGCAGCTCCACCTGAAGACTACCGATGGGGTTATGATGGACTTGAGCTCCTCTTCTTCTCCAAAAAATGTCTGAGAGATTCTTCAGCAGAGCAGCTTCAAAACCCACACATTCCTCTGA
This sequence comes from Silurus asotus, assembly GCA_024362625.1. Classification (NCBI taxonomy): domain Eukaryota; kingdom Metazoa; phylum Chordata; class Actinopteri; order Siluriformes; family Siluridae; genus Silurus; species Silurus asotus. The sequence continues at coordinate 4,738,843 of MU593954.1, forward strand.
ACACAAACACAATCCGTGAGAACTTCTCCAAAACATTCAACTTGTGTCTCCACTGAGATGTCTCTGTGTCTCTCCTGATGTCCTGGTGGGTGTGTGTCCCTGCCTCTCCGTGCCTCCGTCTCCCTCTCTCGCGTTCAGTTCCGCCATTTATATACAGAAAAATCCCAAACAAAAGGTGACGCCATTTCATAACGCGTGTGATCGACATGCGCGCTGAACCAGTCAGAAAACCGAGCCTACCCCTAAACCCCGCCCCCTGGGAAATCCGGGCTCTGATTGGCCGTCATCATGGGAAAAAACGTTAGAATTCGAGGTTCCAGCGGATTTCCTTATATGGAGATAAACGTCATCCCGCAGAGTGTCTGGTGCTCATGACGCGGAAAAACAGCGAGTTTACCGTCAACACAGAGACGTGGTTTAGAGGAGAAATAAACACCATGAAGTACACACACACACACACACACACACACACACACACACACACACACACACACACACACTTCCGTAGGTTCCTGCTGTGATTCTCAGTGAAAATAAAGCTGATAGATCAGGGAGGTCAAGCTCAAATCCGGCCCGATGTACAATTATATCCGGCCCGCGAGATGATTTAATAAAGATCTATTATTATTTTTATTAATGTCCTGGCGGTATGAAGCGCTGATTACACAAACTACAGATCCCATAATGCATCGCTTCAGCTGTCTTACTGAACACGAGACCACCTAAAAAACATTCCAGCGTCAATCATGTGGAGCTTCTGTTAATGTATTTAACGCTATTGTACAGTTATTGTGAAACAGCGCCTCACAGTGGTGAAGAGTGAAGTTGACTCTGAGTAGATGTTTACTGACACTGGCGGTAAACACGTGTGTGAGATTAGTGGAGTGAATGTGACTGTAATTAATGAACTGAATCTGAGACAGAACTACGAGACCAAACATCAGGAGAAGCTGAAGAACCTGAATTCAGAGCAGAAGATACAGAAAGTAGAAGAGTTAAAGAAAAATCTGACATTTCAGCAGATGTTTTTCACCAGAGAACAAACACAAAGTGAAGCTGGAGTGAAAACAGAGGAGAAATCAGAGGAACATCAGCCTATTATTTACTGAGGGAGAGTTTCTGAAGAGCTGCATGATGAAGGTGTGACAAGTCTGGTGTTTAACAGGAGATATTTTTATAGAGAGCAAAATATTTTAAGTTATTTACAGTTTAAGTTTATTTATTCTGGAATAATTTTCCTGTCTGTTTTTATTCATATTTATGTTGAAAAAACAATTATTTTTAGTGTGTTCAATAAATGTTGATTCTGTTCGACCCCTGAGCTAAAGTGTGTTTTGAGTTTTAACCCCCGGTTCGATTGATTGTACACTGAAACAGGGGCAGTGGGAGGAAACCCGACAAACGGAGAAACCTCTCGGCCTTGTGAACGCTGCTGTGTGGAGCTGTGGTGATATAGCGACATCAGGTGGCCATCGTTCAACACTACAACTACAAACATTGCTACAATTGGTACTTATTATAATATTATATTATATATGACAGTACATTATATTCAATATTATATTATGTCTCTAGAGCAGCAGCTCTGAAAAAAGTGCAGGTTTATATTAATATGCTCACTCTGATGCGTTATTGTTTCCATAGTAACAACCCGGTTACCGCCTGTATGTGTACAGTATGACGGTGATGTAAGATGTCGGGAAGGAGTCTCCAGTGTCAGTGCTTTGTAAACGTCAGAGGTGAAGATGTACTTCCTCTTCCTCACTCGACCCTGGGGTTAATATATATTTCCTCTGGCAGCACACTGCTGTTGGACACTGGTGTGTGTGTGTGTGTGTGTGTGTGTGTGTGTGTGTGTGTGTGTGTGTGTGTGTTTGGGGGGGTGATATGGGGATTATTGACCTCTTTGATTAAGTGACAGTTTGAAGATGATTTGTGTTTTAGTGAAAAAAAAGTGCCTACATCCTTCAGCCTGTTTGTCAGCTTTACACACACACACACACACACACACACACACACACACACACACACACACACACAGTCAGGAGGCATTATGGTGTGTTAGCTGTATGGTATTGAACCTAGCTGTGTTGATTCTATATTTAGAGCCGCCGGTGTCAAGCAGGATGTAATGACGAGGTTCGAGTCAGGGTCCGTCGTCATGGCAATACGAGTGTGCAGGCCAGTGCTCGGCTTCCCAAGCCTTCACAAATGATTTCTATACAGATTTCTATTGCAGCAAAATCATTAAAATTCATATTACACAGCTGAACATTTAACACATTTTCATTTATTATAATCTGTGTGTGTGTGTGTGTGTGTGTGGAGCCCGGAGTATCTTTTCACACACACACACACACACACACACACACACACACACACACACACACACACACACACACACACACACACATTTTGCACTGATCTGAGCTGACAGGTCTCCCTGCAGCAGCATACATGTATATGTATATGTGTGTGTGTGTGTGTGTGTGTGTGTGTGTGTTCCTCCCACGCTGATGTGTTTTACCCTGCCGTGTCCCTGCAAACCCTCCAAAGTCGTGCTCTGAATTGTGAGGCTCTGTGTACAAGTTTTTTACACACACACACACACACACACACACACACACACACATGGTTGAATTTAATCATTTTTACAGTATAACACACAGTGAGTGTGTATATGTTCCTTTAGCCAATATGTGCAGCTGATACACAAAAGCTTTAGATACACACACATTACAGAGGAACATTTCTACACATAATTCACACTTTATATGTGATATATGTGTGGAATGTGGGTGTATGTGTGAATAAACATGTCATTGAGACAATCAGTTCATTGTTACCATGACAACCGGTATCTCCATCACTAGCGCTAGTTACAGGGAGCTAGCCGTGGTAGAGATTAGGGTTTTTTTGGCAGAATGTGATTTCAGATCTGAGTTTCACCATATACATTCACACACCAGACACACACACACACACACACACACACACGGTTGAATTTAATCATTTTTACAGTATAACACACAGTGAGTGTGTATATGTTCCTTTAGCCAATATGTGCAGCTGATACACAAAAGCTTTAGATACACACACATTACAGAGGAACATTTCTACACATAATTCACACTTTATATGTGATATATGTGTGGAATGTGGGTGTATGTGTGAATAAACATGTCATTGAGACAATCAGTTCATTGTTACCATGACAACCGGTATCTCCATCACTAGCGCTAGTTACAGGGAGCTAGCCGTGGTAGAGATTAGGGTTTTTTTGGCAGAATGTGATTTCAGATCTGAGTTTCACCATATACATTCACACACCAGACACACACACACACACACACACACACACCACACACACACACACACACACACACACACACACAC
>MU593954.1:4742711-4758387 GCA_024362625.1 Silurus asotus
TTTTTAATTCAATTCAATTCAATTCATTTTTATTTGTATAGCGCTTTTAACAATGAACATTGTCTCAAAGCAGCTTTACACAGATAATGTGGTGATTAAATGTAAATATGTTCTTTGTAAGTATGTTTGTCCCTGATGAGCAACTGTGGCAAGGAAAAACTCCCCGAGATGGCACAAGGAAGAAACCTCGAGAGGAACCAGACCCAAGAGGGAACCCATCCTCATCTGGGTTGCATCAAATGTCCATTTGAAGCATATATACAAAGTTGCGGGGTGCAGTGATGATGATCAGAAGCAAACTGCACTCCCGAGTCAGTGCAGCAGAAGTGTGAAGATCCACGGAGGGAAGAGGGGCAGGAACAGTGGTCACTGGAGCCTCAGGAGCATGTTTTAACTCGACCGAGAGAGAGAGAGAGAGAGAGAGAGAGAGAGAGAGAGAGAGAAGGATATGGATTATTAAGTGTATCTATTGGTGTATGAAAGTTTTTGTCACTGTGCAGTTTGGACTCCGGCAAGACTCGCTATGGCAGCATAACTAGAAGGGAGAACCAGAAGGTAACACAGACATGAGGGATCTCTGGGATAAGAGACGACCCACCACACCACCGTCAACAAACCCGAGTGAACGTGTGAATGTGAGGGGACGACAGCATACAAGTATACCAGTTCACCAAACACTCTATATCCATGCTCCTTCCAGATCTGTGCCTTTACCTAAGAAAAAATCTACTGATAAAAGACTTGACTAAATAAATAAGTTTTCAACCTTGACTTGAACACTGAGACTGTGTCTGAGTCCCGAACACTGATTGGAAGGCTGTTCCATAAATGTGGGGCTTTATAAGAGAAAGATCTGCCCCCTGCGGTAGTCTTCATTATTTGAGGAACCAACAGATAGCCAGCACCTTTTGATCTAAGTAGGCGTGGAGGATCATACTGGTACAGAAGTTCACTCAGATACTGCGGTGCGAGACCGTTAAGTGCTTTATACGTCAGTAGTAGTATTTTATAATCAATGCGAGATTTGATTGGGAGCCAGTGTAGGCTGATTAAGACAGGGGTGATGTGGTCGTATTTTCTAGATCTGGTGAGGACTCTTGCTGCTGCATTCTGAACTAACTGAAGCTTATTTATGCACTTACTCGCACACCCAGACAGTAAAGCGTTACAGTAGTCTAATCTAGAAGTAACAAAAGCATGAACTAGTTTTTCTGCATCCTGTAACGACATCATATTTCTAATTTTAGCAATATTTCTAAGGTGAAAGAAGGCGATCCTGGTGATATTATTTACGTGAGACTCAAAGGAAAGACTCGGGTCAATAATCACACCAAGGTCTTTGACAGCCGTACATGCTGAAACAGAAACACCATCCAGAGATGCTACGTAATCCGAAAGTTTGCTTCTAGCTGCATTTGGTCCTAGTAAAAGTACTTCCGTCTTATCTGAGTTGAGCAGAAGAAAGTTATTAAGCATCCACTGTCTAATGTCCTTTACACACTCCTCAACACTGTTTAGTTGATCTCTCTCATCTGGCTTTGCTGAAATATACAGCTGTGTGTCATCAGCGTAGCAATGGAAGCGAATCCCATGTTTATGAATGATTTCACCAAGAGGCAGCAGATATAAAGAGAAAAGCAGTGGGCCTAAGACAGATCCTTGAGGAACACCAAACTTTACCTCATAGAGTGTGGAGAACTCACCATTTACATCCACAAACTGATAGCGATCAGTCAAATAAGACCTGAGCCAAGAGAGAGCTGTTCCCTTTATTCCTACCACGTTCTCAAGTCTAGCAAGCAGTATAGTGTGATCAATGGTGTCAAAAGCTGCACTAAGGTCGAGCAAAACAAGTAAGGAAACAAAACCCTGATCAGAGGCCAATAACAGGTCATTTACCACCTTAACTAGCGCCGTCTCTGTGCTATGATGAGGCCGAAATCCTGACTGATACATTTCAAAAATGTTATTCATAAGTAGGTGTGAGCATAACTGCTGTGCTACAACCTTTTCTAAAATTTTGGATATAAAGGGGAGATTTGATATCGGTCTGTAGTTGGACAACTGACATGGGTCAAGGTCAGGTTTCTTAATAAGGGGGTGGATAACTGCCAGTTTGAAAGATTTAGGTACATAACCAGTGCTAATAGAAGAGTTAATTATTTTTAAAACTGGTTTGATTATCTCTGGAGTTATCTGTTTAAAGAAACTAGTAGGCAAGGGATCGAGAATGCAGGTTGAAGATTTCGATGAGGAGATTAATGAAATTAAGTCATTCTCATGAATAGAAGTGAAGCTTTGTAGTTGATTATCCGTTATAATTACACTGCTGTCTACAGGGTTACTTGTAAAATAATTTGGATTTATATTAACCGTCTGGATTTCTTGCCTGATGTTTTCAATTTTATTATTAAAAAAGTTCATAAAATCATTACTACCTATTGATGGTGTGCATGTGAGTGCAGTGCTTTTATTCCCTGTTAATTTTGCTACCGTGCTGAATAAAAATCTAGGATTATGCTTGTTATTTTCTATGAGGGTGGAGAAATATGCTGATCTAGCAGCACTAAGAGATTTTCTATAATTTAGGAGGCTCTCCTTCCATGCTATTTGAAATACTGTTAATTTTGTTTGACGCCATTTACGTTCTAATTTTCGAGTGGTCTGTTTTAAGGTGCGTGTATGATCAGTATACCACTGTGCTAATTTTTTCTCCCTGATCATTTTGGTCTTAAGGGGAGCTACATCATCTAGAGTGTAACGTAACGTTGTTTCTAGATGTTCAGTGGCCCAATCGAGCTCTGCGGGGTCTGACGGAGATTTATCTAATATCGTAATTTCTGGAAGATTATTAATAAAACGCGCTGCTGTAGCTGACGTGAAAGTACGCTTAACACGGTAACGTGGTGAGGTAGAAATGCAATGACTTAGGCAAATTTTAAACGAGATCAGATAATGGTCTGAGATAGCTTCAGACTGTGGAATTACAACTAAGTTTTTTATTTTTAATCCAAATGTTAACAACAAATCGAGAGTGTGTCCGCCACTATGAGTGGGTCCTATAACATTCTGATTAATTCCAACTGAATCTAGTATGGACACAACTGCTGCTCTTAAGGAGTCTTCCTGATTATCAAAATGAATATTAAAGTCTCCAACAATTAATGCTTTGTCTAAAGAAGTAGCTAAATTTGTAATGAAATCTGCAAATTCTATCAGAAAATCAGAGTAGGGCCCTGGGGGTCTATAAATAATAATTAGAGGAATTAACTGGCTTGACCTGCTTTCGGACACTGAATATTTTATGTTGGTGTAAAGAACTTCAAAAGTTTTACATTTGTGTTTACTCTTTTGTGTGACGTTTAGGTTATTATTATAAATAGCTGCGACTCCGCCTCCTCTGCCATTTAGACGGGGTTGGTGTAGGTAACTATACCCAGGGGGACTCGCCTCATTTAGTGCTACATATTCATTCGATTTGATCCACGTTTCTGTCAAACACATTATATTAAACTCCTGGTCGGTAATAATTTCGTTTACAGTAAGTGCTTTTGACGTGAGAGATCTAATATTCAACAATCCTATTTTTAGATCAGAGGAGCTGCTGTGTGTTCAGTCATATTTAATTTAATGTTAATCAGGTTACTAAAACAGACTTTCTGATAATTCCTATATTTTGGTTTTGCTCGGGGGACAGACACAGTCTCAATATGGTGGATCCATTCACACACCATATACATTCACACACCACACACACACCATATACATTTACACACCAGACACACACACACACCCCATATACATTCACACACCAGACACACACACACACCCCATATACATTCACAAACCACACACACACCATATACATTTACACACCAGACACACACACACACCCCATATACATTCACACACACACACACACACACACACACACACACACACCCAATACACTCACACACCATATACATTCACACACCAGACACACACACACCCCATACATTCACACACCATATACATTCACACACCACACACACACCATATACATTCACACACCAGACACACACACACACACACCATATACATTCACACACCAGACACACACACACACACACCACATACATTCACACACCAGACACACACACACACACACACACACACACACACTTCCCATATACATTCACACACCACACACACACCATATACATTCACACACCAGACACATACACACACACCCCATATACATTCACACACCACACACACACCATATACATTCACACACCACACACACACACCATATACATTCACACACCAGACACACCTCCCCCATAAACATTCACACATCACACACACACACCATATACATTCACACACCAGACACACACACACCATATACATTCACACACACCATATACATTCACACACCAGACACACACACACACCCACCCCATACATTCACACACCATATACATTCACACACCAGACACACACACACACCCCATATACATTCACACACCAGACACAAACACACACCCCATATACATTCACACACCACACACACACACCATAAACATTCACACACCAGACACACACACACCATATACATTCACACACCACACACACACCCATATACATTCACACACCAGACACACACACACACACCCATATACATTCACACACCAGACACACACACACCCTATATACATTCACACACCAGACACCCCCCCCCCCAATACATATACACACCATACACACACACACCATACACATTTACACACCATACACACACACACACACACACACACACCATATACACATACTTTATCAGTCTTAATCAGAGTTCTTCCTATTAACTTTTGTTATCAGTTTCTTTAGCGTAAATATTTCAGTGAAGAGACTTTCTCTTCTAAAATTCTTGACATCATGAACAGTTTATGGTCAAGAACGGCTCAATTGATACATTTTTCTGGCACTTTGTGGTTCTTAAAAAATCTTTCATGACATCTGCAGTATAAAATACATTTAGCGGTTCCTCCTGAGACTCCTGGTTAAACACTGAATCAGACACTGTCTGATTCAGCTTCATTCACCTTCAGCTCTTTTTTGGTCTGTTTTTTTTTTTTTTACTGTCCTCTACCTCGTTTCTTGCTCTTTGTTGGAACTTTAAAAAGAGGCTTATCTTCCACTTCCAGGTTTCCCCCGTCCCCTTGCACTGGTGTAGTGACAGGTGTCTCCTGGTGACAGCTCTGCACCCCTGTGCCTGCCTCTGCCAGCACAGGCAGCTCCAGCACTGCTCCAGAGACCACTGGGACTTTTCCAGTTTCACTCGGCTTCTCCTGCTCCGGTTCTGCCATGCAGGGCTTCTCCCAGTCCGGTTCTGCCATGCAGGGCTTCTCCCAGTCCGGTTCTGCCATGCAGGGCTTCTCCCAGTCCGGTTCTGTCGAGCATGGCTTCTTTCTGGGCATGTTCGGCTGAGCAGGGCTTCTCCCAGTCCGGTTCAGCTGAGCAGGGCTTCTCTGGGGTGGGTACGTCACTAGTGGACCTCTGGTCTACAGTCTGAGGTTGGGGCTCACACTCCCTAGGCTGTGGTGCAGCAGCAGTTGTGGGGCTTTCAGCAGCAGGCCGAGCTGAAGCCGCAGGGGGAACGACTCCAGCATGCTCAGCTTCTTCCTTCCCCGGTCACTTGGAGAAACTTGGTCACTCTATCTTTCAGGACAGGCGCGGACAAGATGTTCTATTTGACCACATTTAAAACATTTTATTTCTGCATCTAAGGAAAACAAAGCTAGTCAAAGCCCCTTAATCTCAAATGTAAAAAACAAATTTAGTTCCTCAAGATCTTCATCAAAGACCATAAAAACCATCCTCCTGAAAGACACCAAGTGCTTAATCAGTGGGGACTGACAGCTGAGGGGGATTTTCTTCATGGGGAGACGGTTCACCTGTACAAGACAGATCTTTACCCGTTACCCATCTCCATTATCTCTTAGGAAAGAAGGGACATTGGACAACATGACCTAACACACACTCCTCTACACACACACAACCACACACACACCACCTGCACACCGTGTCCCAACCACCAACACACACTACTCTACACACACACACCACCCGCAAACCACACACACTGACACCATTAACACACACTCCTCTACACTTACTCACAAACACTCACCCACTGTGTCCCAACCATTAACACACACCTCTACACACACACTTTCCTCTACACTCTCACACACACACACACACACACACACACACACACCGTGTTCCAACCATAAACATACACTCCTCTACACACACACACCCAGTGTCCCAACTGCTAACACACACTCTTTTACACTTACACACACACACACACACACACACACACACCCTACAGACAATGCCAGCGAGTCAAACTCTCACACGGTCAGGCGTTTGGAAACGCCATGCTGCACACGCAAGCACACACACACACACACACACGTGTTTTTTACAGAAAAGATTTATGATAAATGCAGAAAAAAAATTGGCAGGAAGGCAAACACTCTCGCTCTACACACCACGCTGACCCTTCCCCCGCGCATGCGCAGAGAGAGAGAGAGAGAGAGAGAGAGAGAGAGAGAGAGATATAATTGACCAATCACAGCTCACTATAAACCAACACCTGGACCAATAAGACACAATCTTCCCCAGGGGGCGGGGTTTGATGGTCCAGCAGCAGTTAACTAGTGGAGGTGGGACTTGTGACATCATCAGCTGGTGGGCAGGAAGAGAGAAAGGGGGCGTGGCTATGCCCTGTGACTGACAGCAGGGGAGAGGCATATTCAGAGGGAGGGAAGAAGAAGAAGGAGTCTTACATCTCATCCCTCTCTCTCTCACTCTCTCTCTCTCTCTCTCTCTCTCACTCTCTCTCACTCTCTCTCCCTCCTTCAGCATCTGCATCTCATCCAGCATCCATCTCTCTTTGGCTGTCGTGTGTGTGTGTGTGTGTGTGTGTGTGTGTGTGTGTGTGTGTAAGTAAAGAACATTTCTCTGCGTCTTTCTTTTGGTACTTGGAAACTGTGCCCATCCGTTGCCTTGGAGATGGGCTGTCGGCTGTCAGGGCCGTGGATGAGCGACGGTACAATGGGGGTGAGTGTCCAGAGTGTGTGTGTGTGTGTGTGTGTGTGTGTGTGTGTGTTTTTAAAGATGTGGATTGATTTTGTGGTCACGATGCGGTAGGGGATGCTAACAAGAATCCTTGCTTGTGTGTGGATGACTGCGGAGATATTTCTCTAGCGCACACACACACACACACACACACACACACACACACACACACACACACACACACCTGTGTGCAGTATATTAAAACTGATATGTTGGGTCGTTTACAAATACATTTGTGTATATTTATACGTAATTTTTTTTTTGCCAAATGTAATTCCAGCATTCCTTTTATAGGTTAGAATGTGGCAACACACACACACACACACACACACACACACACACAGCTGTTTATGGTGATGGTTTGGTGTGAGAGAGGAGGCCATGATGCTGAATCTCTCTGATTCACTGACTTGCCAGAAAAGGGAACGTCATAACCCTGTGTGGTTTTAGCTTGTTAGCTAACGTGTTAATTAGCAGCACGCATGTCAGATGAGCACATTCCCTGATTATTTTTTGAAACAGGTGTCTAATCTAAAAATATCTAACAATACACCGTCATATGTTTTCATTTAAACGTGTGTGTGTGTGTGTGTGTGTGTGTTTTTTTTTCAGGTGAGTGCGCAGGATCTGAGGTACATACAGAACCATGAGGCTTTACGGATCCTCACGGGGTACGAGCAGCCAATCACAGTACAGATAGAAGGACGAAGGGGGCGGAGCTTACAGTATAGCAGACCGTCAGACAGCAGCACACAGACAGAGCGGCCAAGGGACAACGCCACGTCCGATAGGTGTGTGTGTGTGCGCATCTAGAACGGTTGTGTTAATCAGATGATGATTTCCGGTTTGTTGGTCACATGTCTGTTTTGTGGACGTGTGATTGGACATGACGAGGGCACTGGCGTCTCGGGGGCGGGACACACTCCCAGCTTTAATAAATGGTCTAATTATAATGAGGTGTGTGTTGCCAGCTTCAGTGAAATCTGAAGAAAAGTGTGAAGAGACAGCAGGCATGTGTGTGGAGGAGTGAGATGATTTAGAATATACACACTTAGGGGCTGTCACTTACACACTTACACACAGACACACACACACACACACTATTACAGTCAGTGTTCGAGTTAAACTGGATTCATGCTCAGCTCCAGCTGTGACGCTTATGTGATACATTTCCATCAGTGTGGCACATCTGGATCCTGATGTTTAGTGAAGGGGCTGGAGCTCTGTCAGGCTGGATGGAGAGTAATGTGTTCTTGTGAAGTCTTGCCACAAATCGTCAGTCAGACCGAGGTCTGGGTTTCATGAACCACTGCAGTGAAGCTTTAGCAGTACACTCAGAATTACTGTCCTGTTGGAGGGTCAATCTTCTCACTCTCACAGACTGGAACAGTGTTGTCTTCCTAGATCTCTCCACACTCAATCCAGTCTCTCTGTTAATTAAAAGCATCTCTACAACACCAGACTCCCACCACCACGCTTCCCAATCCTCTCAGAGTGCTCTGTGTGATAAGGTTCTTTTGGTTTCCACCAATCTTCAGGTAATAAGCTGTGGATCCCTCCAGCTCCTTCAAAGTTATCCATGTTCTCTAGGTTGTGTTTTTGACTAAGAAATTTGTGTTTTGATAACTCCTTATGGAGATGGAATGTAGCGTCTATTATTAACAGCTGTGTTCAGCTGCACAGTGTCCTAGAGGAACCACACAGGAACGTTCACCTTCACCTATCTCTCCTGATCACTGCTATACAGAGCTCGCTCAGGAACGGCATGTAGTGTAACTGGGTGTGTGTGTGTGTGTGTGTGTGTGTCAGTCAGTGCTGGTGGGAGAGGATAAAGTGTTCCTGCTGCAGGCTAACGCACTAACTGTCGTATTTACAGAGTCAGTTTTCTTCTGCAGAAACGAGGTCAGATTCAAACCATGCAGTACATCTGCAGCTAAAAAAGAGCTCTCACACACACACACACACACACACACACTCATACACAATAAAACACCACGCTGTCTCATTGTCACTGTCTCATTGTTTCTCAACGGTCTAAGTCTGTCTGTCTAAATGTCTCTGTCTCACTGTTTGTCTCTTATTATTTCTTACTGTCTCTGTCTGTCTCTGTCTCACTGTTTCTGACTCACTGTCTCAGTGAAATAATTCGCTGTCTGATGTTTTCGAGAGGTTTTGTGTTTATCATAACTGGATGTTAGCCGCTAGTGCTAGCACACAGTGTTGGTTTTTTAAAGCTGCGTTCTGATTGGCTGATTGGTCTTCCTTCAGGCAATGCTACAGTCACATAACACTCCCTGGTCGTAACCATGGAGATGGAGGAAGATACGAGTATCTCCCCAACACTCCACGTGACCTGGAGGACATCCGAACATCTTCACGACATGTAGGTGCAGTGTGTGTGTGTGTGTGTTATAATGTAAACCTCACATGAACAGCAGTGTGTGTGTGCATAGTGCTGTGTGTCTATGTGTGTGTGTGTTTTCTGACTCCTGTTTCTGACTTTCAGGATCCTGAATTCTCTCCTAAAGATGCTGAGAAACACAACTGCCTCCTCTCCTGCTGCAGCTCAAACATGGATGAACCCAGCAGCTTCCAGAGCCAGGTCAGTGAGCATGCAGGGTGTGTGTGTGTGTGTGTGTGTGTGTGTGTGTTCATTAGGAATTTATTTCCTGATAAGATGAGATGAATGAAGTTCTGAAACACTGATGGAGTGGAGGAAAAGAGCGATGCCAGATTGTAAAATCACTCACCGCCTCAAACACCAAATGTTATGCAGATATGTTGAGTGTTGCTAAGCAACCTCATTGCATTTATCATCAAGACGCTGTCATAAAAAGAGCTGAGAACAGTGAAGACATGTTTAACCAGCGATCAGGAGGAATCATTTCCACCACCACCATCATCACTAACACCATCACCATAATCACAACCATCACCACCAGCAGCACCAATCTCACCATCCAGACTTCACCACATTATGTAGATGTAGATGATTACTATTACTATGATGATGATAATTAAGATGATTATTATTACTATGATGATGATGTAGATGATGTGTTTTGCAGACAGAGGATGAGGACTACATGATGGAGAAGACAGTTGGATATCTCCCCCTTCATCATGAGCTTGACAGTGGCCTCGGGTGGACGGATGGAAGCTTCCACCAGGGGGAGCTCTCAGGGCTGGAGACGGAGGAGGGGTTGGATGAGTGCCACACCCACCAGGGAGGTCGAGCAGCACGAGTACGAGGAGGATCACCTTCGTCCGAGTCATTCATTTCTTCAGAGCTAAGTGACTCTGGGTTCTACAGTGTGAGCACGGCAGAGTTCCTGCACTTCCAGCGTCTACTGGAGAAACGCATGCGGATGTATAACTCACGCCTCCATCACCAGGGGGAGCTGCAGAACCTGTGCATGGACACGCAGAAAGCACACCGTGAGCTGGAGGCCATCCCCGAGGCGCTCACCATGCAGCCCGACAGCGAGTGTGTTGAGACGGAAGGTCACCCTCACCAGATGGTCAGAGTCACGTCGATGCAGCTGCGCAAAAACGAACGTCCAAATCTAAACCGCCACAGCTCCAGCAGTGCTGCCATTTTCTCCACCTGCAGTTCTCCCAGTGGCCAGCAGAGGGTGCTGACACCATGCGCTACAACTGCTGCAGGGATGCTGAGGAGGAGTAGGACGCTGCATCACCGCCCCGTGCCTGTTGAGCAGCGCAGGAGGGCGAGTCATCCGACCTCACCTAACTACTGCAGCATGACGCTAAACCGCTACAGACACGCGTTACAGCAACAGATTCCCGAGGAAACTAAAACGGATGCTAAATATTACACACGCCATGCTAATCAGCCTGTGCATCATGCTGATCATCTTCCACATCATGTTAGCCATGCGATAAACCATGCAAATCATATTACACATCACGTTAATCACCCTACGCACCATGCTAGCCACTCTAGCCATCAAGCTAACCACCCTACAAACAATAGACCTCTTGCTAACTACACCACCCTACACGCTAACCATCCTACACACATGGCTAATCAAGCTGCACACCATGCTAACGATTTTACACACCCGACCCGACATGCTAATCTCTCTCCACACCCATATCATGCCACTCTCCCTGCCCAGCACACACACCACACCCACAGTGCATTCAGCTCACATTCTCCACACCATGACCATGCCCACACAACACTCCTCACCCAACACACACACCACGACCACCTGACTCTCCCCGCTCAACACGCACACCACAACCACCCGACTCTCCCCGCCCAACACACTAACCATGACCACACGGCTCTCCTTGCCCAACACACACACCACGACCACACCCACACGACTCTCCTTGCCCAACACACACACCACGACCACACCCACACGATTCTCCCTGCCCAACACACACACCATGACCACGCCCCCCCGACTCTCCCAGCCCAACACACACACAACGACCACGCCCACACAACTCTCCCAGCCCAGCACACAAACAACGACCACGCCCACCCGACTCTCCCAGCCCAACACACACACCACGACCACACGACCCTCCCTGCCCAACACACACACCACGACCACGCCCACACGACTCTCCCTGCCCAACACACACCCCACGACCACCCGCCTCTCCCAGCCCAACACACACACCACGACCACACCCACACGACTCTCCAAGCCCAACACACACACCACAACCACACAACTCTCCCTGCCCAACACACACTCAACGACCACGCCCACCTGACCCTCCCTGCCCAACACACACTCAACGACCACGCCCACCTGACCCTCCCTGCCCAACACATGCACAACGACCACGCCCACATGACTCTCCCTGCCCAACACACACACCATGACCACTCCCACAATTCTCTCCCTGTTCAACACACACTTCAAGCAAATAATCCACCTGCACCACACTTTACAAACCACACACACATAAATCTTCCCACCCAACACATACACAATGCAAATGATGCACTCACCACACATTCTCCTCACCATGGCCACACCCACACTATGCTTCCCCATCAAAATACACACCATGCTAATGACACACCTGCATCACACAGCACAAACCAGGACCATGCCCACACTACACTTTCTGCAAGAGACACACACCAGGGCCACACCCACACTATGCTTCCATCACACGGCACACACCGTGGCGACGCCTACACAATGCTCCCTCCACATGCCCCACGCCAGACTCATGCTACTCTTCCCACCCAACAGGCACATCACATATTACGGACACGCCCCAAACATGCTATAAGCCAGCCAAGTCTATCCAGCTCCACTGATGACCACCATTTTGCACCGCCCCAAGAGCCCTGTCACCATGATAACAGGGGGAGGAGCTTCACTGAGCCTCCTACAGTTGTAAAAGTGGAATGCGAGAAAGAGACATCAGGAGAACGAGAAAGAGGGCGGTACCA
This sequence comes from Silurus asotus, assembly GCA_024362625.1. NCBI lineage: Eukaryota > Metazoa > Chordata > Actinopteri > Siluriformes > Siluridae > Silurus > Silurus asotus. The sequence goes on from MU593954.1 coordinate 4,755,295, forward strand.
TACGCTCAGTCACACGCCCTCTCAGGAAGGAAATGACACCTGGCCTAAAACGACCAGTCGCCATGGCCCATACAGCACGCTGGAAGGTCACATGACCACAACGACATTATCAGCAAGCAAACCTCCAGTGGGGCCATCAAACCCGCGGGCGATGCGTAACCAGCTGCTACGCGAGCGTGCGCTCAGGGTAGCGGACGAGCGCAGTGGTGGGATTAGTACCGACGATGAGACGAACGTGGAGATCCGGAGAGTCGGGCGCTACTGGAGCCGCTCGGAACGCCGTGAGCAGGTACTGCAAAAACAACGTCAGAAGCGGGAGGCTCTCAGAGGAGGAGGCGCTAACAGTAACACCAGTGTGGGTGGAGACAGCAGTGGATACAGTGCGCTAATGGAGCTGAGTCAGAGAAAACTGAGTCGCCTCAGGAACAGGAAGCTGCTGGACGACTGGACCACAGTGGAGGAACTTCTGACTCACGGAACGCGACTCGGAACTCACGACGAGAATATTCAGATCCCAAACTCCCTCCTCACCGTCACCACTGTATAACACACACACACACACACACACACACACACTCATACACAGCGTGGCATCATGGGAGATTTACACAGTTCCTCGACCACCTCTCAGGGCAGGAAGGATTCCGATTGGTTGAGAGTTTTAAATTGATTTTGAGGGTTTTTCTAGTAAAAATAAGAATCCAACCACATCATTAATGTTTATTCTGTTTACAACAACAAAGCTTTTAGCATCCTCAAGTATGCTAACATGCTTGGCTAGCCCACTTTAGCTTAGCCGTGGTCTGTGTGTTTAGGTTTCACCATTGAAAATCAAAACCACTAGCTTGCAGGATACATAAACGAGCTGATTAGCATTTCAATTAGTCCCTGAATTTTGGTAGATGTCTATCTGAGTAAATCTCCCTCAAGCCTTTGCATGTGTGAGGGTTTTACTGCCTTGACCACATGAGGCTACCTCCCGTCTCCATGGTAACACTATATAGGAGTTTGAGAGCCCTGTAGTGTAGAGCTGAGGTTTAAATAGAGCATTGCATAAATGCTGCAATCTGATTGGCTGACCATTAGCAATACGGCGCTGCGTTCCGACACGGCTCTGAGACGCACTGGAGGGAAAACAGGAAGTTCATCGTCTCGCTGGTGCTAACGCGAGTTTCAAGGTCTTTTTTCAGACATACATTTTCTCAAAGTTTGCACAAAAAGATGTCAGATTTCTCTGATTGTCTTCCAGCAGAGTGGGCGTGGCACTTTTACCATCTGACCACACCCACCACCTGAGACGATCGTAAACCAGTTACTCTGGGAAACAATGCATCCAAAGCCAAACGCCATTACACGAGGAACGGGACAGGAAGTGACATGTGGAGATCAGACCAGACAGGAAGTACACATGCTTCTGATCTTTATGAATTCAAGTCAGTTGTATAGAAAACATTTCTAAGTATTTTTCTTGTGTTCTCACTTTGATGTCATGAAAAGAATCTGATTTTGATGCTAATTTGTAAATTGTGTGTGTTTTTGAAGACGCTGGTCGTGTGGAGCTTCTCACACATTCAGCCATCACACTTTGATGTTTTCTGTTCTTCTCATGTGGAGATTTTGCAGTGATTTTCCTGTTGGGAGTGTGAACAGCTCAGACCTGTGTTTTAGCTTTTCTGTCTCTCTGTGTGGCTCTCAAGTGTTTACAAACCCGTCCTAATCATCCTGGGCTCAGACCTGCACACACACACACACACACACACACACACACTGCACTGCTGTAGGTTCATCACGAGTAGATTAATGTTTAAAGTCACTCTTAAACAGCTGAAGTGTTGTGATATCACACACTTTTTTTTTAAACGTTTAAATGTTCATGTGATTGTAATAAAGATGAGATTTTAATTATCTAGTGTGTGTGTGTGTGTGTGTGTGTGTGTGTGTCAGATGAAGTGCATTAATAAAGGACTGTAAATATATTTTGTTTGATGGAAATGAAACTGAACTGTAATGAAAGTTTCTCAGTTTTAGACTTCATTCAGAATGTAACTGACTGCACCCCAATCACGTCCTCATGGTCATGTGACACAGGACACGCGTGTAGAAAGGCACTGGATGGGTCTTTTAAAGTGTGCAGTGGAGCTCGAACCTGATTGTGTGTGTGTGTGTTTGTGGAACAAAATGGAATCCAACTAATGAATGTGTAATTGTCTGTGCAGATTCACACCAAGTCTCTGAAAGGGCACTAAGAGGACCAAAGGCCTCCCTCCATCTATCCATACTTCCACAGATACCTTCTATCCCTACCCCAATCTATCCCTCCCTCCATCTTTCCCTCCCCCATTAACCCCTCCCCATGGATCCTACACCTTAACCACTCCCTCAGTCTATCCCTCGCTCTGCCAAACCCTCCCCTATCTATTTCTCCCTCTGTAGATCCCTCCCCCTGTCTATCCATCCTCCTCTGTAGATCCCTCCCCCTGTCTATCCATCCTCTTCTGTAGATCCCTCCCCCTGTCTATCCATCCTCCTCTGTAGATCCCTCCCCCTGTCTATCCATCCTCTTCTGTAGATCCCCTCCCCCTCCCTATCATCCTCCTCTGTAGATCCCTCCCCCTGTCTATCCATCCTCCTCTGTAGACCCCCCCCCCCGCAGATCCCTCCAATTACAGATTCCGTTCCAGGTCCTTCCCCTACAAATGTTTCTCCTTGTAGATCCCTCTGAGAAAACTACTGAGAACATGAGATGTTTCCCCAGACAGAAGGTATGTTTGAAGGTAAGTGCTACACTGAACTCCAGTAAAACCAACTTCAGGAGTGTAGAACTTTCAGTGTGGTAGAGAAAACCCTCTCAGCAGGCAACAAGAGCTGCTCACATTGTTCACTGTTCACAATCCATCTACACAGACCTGTGGAGCATGCACACACACACACAGAGCTGTAGCACACACACACATACACAATCTACACAGACCTGTAGCACACACACACACACACACACACACACATACACAATCTACACAGACCTGTAGCACACACGCACACACACACACACACACACAATCTACACAGAGCTGTAGCACACACACACACATC
>MU594167.1:0-18168 GCA_024362625.1 Silurus asotus
TTACATTTAATCACCACATTATCTGTGTAAAGCTGCTTTGTTCATTGTTAAAAGCGCAAAACAAATAAACATGAATTAAATTGAATTGAGTGTGGTGGTGTAGCGGGAAGCAGAGTGGTGCAGATGGTAGTGTGGTGGTGGAGAGAGGGGTGGTGGTGTGGAGGGAACCGTTGTAGTGCTGAGGATATTGTGATGTTAAGGGTATTGTGGGGGTGTAGAGAGAAGTGTAGTGGTGTAGAGGGTGTGTGGTTGTTTGTGGGTAGTGTGGTGGTGTGAAAGGACATGTGATGGTGTAGAGGGAAGTGTTATGGTTAATATGGTAGTGTGCTTGTGTAGAGGGCTGGGTGGTGGTGCAGATGATAGCTTGGTGGAATAGAGGACCTTAAAAATATAAGGATGGCTTTGAGCAACAAATCTCCAACGAGGAAAAGTGAATGAAAATACTCCGGAAGTGTCTGATGATAACCCGGGAAAACCAGCAGAGTTGGTAAGTGAGAACATACATATGTATCAATAAACAAATATTATATTCTTCTTAAATTTAGCCACAGTCACATGTGGATTTAATGATCAATTAATGCAATCACGTGCTATTGAAATAATCACATTGCTTTTCGGTGTCTTTTGTTGCAAACGGTGAAATAAAAAAAAAATACATCTGTATGTGTATGAATAAATGGACGACAGCAAAAAAATAAATTAAACCAGGATGCACTTAAACGAGTGCCCCTGTTTCAGTAGCACATGAACGCAGTTTTAATCTAATTTAAATGTTGCGGGTTGTAAATACAATAAACGAACATGCCACTACTCCTGAAAAAGTCACTCATTGTTTCAGGGACTCTGAAGCTCAGAGTTTTCGATAGCATGTGAAATGTGGTTTTAATTATAATGAATGGTTTTTAATTAGTGGTTTTAATTAAATCTAGCTTATTTGCTTTTTCAGAATCAAACAGAGGCTGAAAAAAAGCTTCTCTTTTTCTGGTATTTCATTTTCATTATAGTCTTAAAACTTTGTAATAATCTGTATTTTTTTTTAGGAGGAAGAACAAAAGGCTTCAGTAAAGACACAGTATGGAAAAGGTTTGGAAGTACAATGATAGGAGCAATTCCAGAAGGAGCAGAAACATGGACATTTAAGCGTCATATTTCAAATAAATCTTGTTCCTGACCAGAAACATGGATGTTCAAGTGTTATACATAGTGTGAAACTTGAATATCCATGTTTATGGTCATTAACAAGTGTTAAAGGTACAGTACAATTTGTTCCTGACCAAAATCATGGATGATCAAGCATTACATTTATCTTCATGAACAGAAACATAGCGGAACTTCTACTAGTTTTATTTTTGCTTTTATTTTAATCGCTGAACTGACAGGTGGTATTTTATAGAGTTGTTTGTACAAGTGTATATGTCTGGTTTCAATGTTTTGATGTTAAATATAATTAAATATTTGTTCAGAATACTGTCGTTGTTGTGACTTCATTTGAGAGGGGTGTGTATCAAGTGGCCTGGTAATGGTTTTTTTAAGGCTGACATTTGGAACCTATCTGGTCCAGTGTATGGGACCACAATAGGGCCAGCTATGGTCATACAGGTGGGTGAGCTATGGATCTGTCATGGCCCTTTTATGGCCCATATTTTGTCTGCCAGCTTTAGTTAATCTATGGATTATGCTCAGGTGTGGCTAAGTTTTGGGCTTTCTGCTGTTGATATGGTTTACTTATGGTTGTATTTTGGATCCAATGTCATATTTTGACCTGGCCCAATTGGCTGAGACTTGAGACTCATGTGTGACCCTTGTCTGGAATCCAGACCTGGTCCACACTAGGACCGTAATTCATTGCGGTATGTGGGCCAAGCAAAAGCTGGTTGTGTTGGCTGGAGCTGGGCCAGAGAAAAATTGCTATGTTTGTAGTCTGGGGGAGAAGAGGGAAGTGTGGTGGCGCTAAGAAAAATGTGGCTGTTTATGGGGAAACATGGTGTGTTGAGGGAAGTGTGGTGGTACAGCGGGTAGTGTGGCAGTGCTAAGGGTAGCATGGTGTGGAGAACCATTTTGGTGCTAAGTGTAGTGTGTTGAGGGTAGAGTGGTGGTGTAGGGGAAGCGTGGTGGTGGAGAAAAGGTAATCGCAGTGGAATAAAGAGAAGCTTGGTGTGGTGTAGAGGGAGGCATAGTGTAGAGGAAAGTGTAGTGGTGTAGACAGTAGTATGGTGGAGTAAAAAATAAAATGTGATGGTGTAGAGGCAAGCGTGGTGGTGCAGAGGGTAATATGCTGGTAATACAGGGAAGCATAGTCATGTAAAGGAAAGTGTGGTGATGTAGAGGGAAGTGTGGTAGTGTAGAAAGCAGCGTGGTGGCGTAAAGGGACGCGTGGTGGTACAGAGAGATGTGTGTTGGTGCTAAGGGTACCGTGAAGGTGCTGACAGGAGTGTGGTGGTGTAGATGAAAACCTGTGGTAAACATGGAGGGAACTGTGGTGGTGTACAGGAAAGCATGGTGGTGCTGAGAGTAGTGCGGTAGTATACAGTAAATCATTTGTGTAAAGGGAAGAGCGATAGTGTAGAGTGAAGTGTGAAGTGGCTCAGTTCACTAGGTGGTGAAGTAGACATGGGTACACTGAAGTACACTGGGTGGTGATGTGGTCCAGGTGCAATCGGTGGTGAAATGCCCTAGGTGGTCATGCGCACTAGTTGCACTGGGTGCTGGAGTGCACTAGGTTCAATACTTGGTGAGGTGCTCTAAGAAGTGTAGTGGACCAGGTGCACTATGTGGTTAAATGCACTAGGTGGTGAGGTGCTCTAGGTCCACTCACTGGTGAAATAATCTCGGTGAACTGGGTGACAAGGTGCTCTAGGTGGTAATGTGCTTTAGGTGGACTAGGTGGTGACGTGCGCTAGGTGGTGACGTGAACTAGGTGCACAAGGTGATCAAACATTCTTGGTGCCCTAGATGGTGGTGATGTGCTCTAGGTGGTAAAATGCACTAGGTGGGGAGGTGCCCTAGATGGCACTGGGTAGTAAAGTGCACTAGGTGGTGAGGTGCTCAAGTTGGTAAGGTGTTCTAGGTAGACTAGGTGGTGACGTGCACTAGGTGGTGAAATTAACTAGGTGCATTGAGTGGTCAGGTGCACAAGGTGATCAAGCGTTCTAGGTGGTGGTGAAGTGCTCTAGGTGGTAAAATAGACTAGGTGCACTCATTAGTGAAGTGCACTAGGTGGTGAAGTAGACTAGGTGCACTAGGTGAAGAAGTGCGCTAGCTGGACTAGGTCGTGAGGAGCTCTAGGTGCAATAGTTGGTCAGGTACTCTAGGTGGTGATGTGAACTAGGTGGTGAGGTGCCCTTGGTGGTAAGGTGCTCTAGGTGAAAAGTGTGATGAAGCGGACTAGGTACAATTGGTGGTGAGGTGCACTAGCTGCAATGGGTGGTGAGGTGGTTTAGATGCAATGGGTGGTGGGGTGCTCTATATGCATTTGGTGGTGAATTCCAATAGGGGGTGAGGTGCTCTAGGTGCAATAGGTAGTAATGAGCTCTAGGTGCAATACGTAGTCAAGTGCTCTAGGTGCAATAGGTGGTGAAGTGCACTAGGGGGTGAGGTGCTGTAGGTGCATTTGTTGGTGAAGTGCAATAGGTGGTAAAATGCATTAGGTGCTTTAGGTGCAATAGGTGGTGAACTACACTAGGTGGTGAGGTGCTCTAGGTGCAATAGCTGGTAAAGTGCTTTAGGTGCAATAGGTGGTGAAGCACACTAGCTGTAATGGGTGGTGAGGTGCTCTAGGTGCAACATGTGGTGAGGTGCCCTAAATGCAATAGGTGGTGAAGTGCACTAGGGGGTGAGGTGCTCTAGGTGCATTTGTTGGTGAAGTGCAATAGGTAATAAAATGCATTAGGTGCTTAAGTTGCAATTGGTGGTGAACTACACTAGGTGGTGAGGTGCTCTAGGTGCAAAACATGATCAAGTTCTCTAGGTGCAATAGTTGGTGAAGTGCTCTAGGTGTAAAGGGTGGTAAAGCGCACTAGCTGCAATTGGTGGTGAGGTGCTTCAAATGCAATGGGTGATGAGGTGTTCTAGGTGCAATTGGTAGTGAAGTGCTCTCTGTGCACTAGGTGGTAAGGTGCCCTAGGCGGTAAAGTGTTCTAGGTGCAATAGGGGTTGAAGTGCATTAGGTGCACTGGATGGTGAGGTGCTCTAGGTCCACCATGTGGGGAAGGACCCTAGGGGCACTAGGTGGTGAACACTAGGTGGTCAATTGCACTAGTTGTTATGGGTGGTGAGGTGCTCTAGGTGCACTGGGTAGTGAAGTGCACTATGTGCACTAGGTGGTGAGTTGGTCAAGGTGCACTACATGGTAAAGTGCACCAGGTGGTGAAGTACACCAAGTGGTCAAGTGCAGTATGTGCTATATGGACACTAAGTGGTGAGGTGCTCAAGGTGCACTAGGTGGTTAATTAATCTAGGTGGTGAGGTGCACAAGGTGGTGAAGTGCACTAGGTAGTAAAGTGCACTAGGTAGTAAAGTGCAATAGGTGCAGAAGTGCAACAGATGGTGAAGTGCACTAGGTGGCCTAGTTGGTGAAGTGATCTAGGTAGCAGGTGGTGAAGTGCACTAGGTGCACAAGATGGTTAGATGCTCTATGTGCACTAGGTGGTCACATGCACTAGGTTATGAAGTGCTATAGATGCCTGGGAAGTAAAGTGCTCTAGGTGCAGAAGTGCACTAGGTGTTGAGATGCTACAGGTGCCGTAGGTGCACTATGTGGACTAGATGGTGAACTTGGTGGTGAATTGCACTACGTAGCAACATGCACTAAGTTGTAAAGTCCACTAGGTGGACTAGGTGGTGAGGTGCTTAAGGTGCACTAGATGGTGAAGTGGACTAGGTGCAATAGGTGGTGAAATAGACTAGGTGTTGAGGTGCTTTGGGTTTATTAGGTGTTGAAGTCCACTAGGTGGTGACGTGCAATAGGTGGTGAGATGCTCTAGGAGGTTAATTAAACTAGGTGGTAAGGTGCACAAAGTGCAGAAGTGCAACAGATGGTGAAGTGCACTAGGTGGCCTAGTTGGTGAAGTGATCTAGGTGCATTTGCGGGTCATGTGCACTAGGTGGTGAGGTGCACTAGATGCACGAGTTGGTGAAGTGCTCTAGGTGGTGAGGTGCCCTACATGCACCTGCACATGAGGTGCTCTAGGTCCACCATGTGGTGAAGGGACCTAGGGGCACTAGGTGGTAAAGTACACTAGGTGATGAGATGCTCTAGGTGCACTGGGTAGTATGTGTTGAGATGCTCTAGGTGCCCTAGGTGGTGAAATGCTATAATTGCAATAGGTGGTGAAGTGCACTAGGTGTACTTTATAGTGAGGTGCTCTAGGTGCACTAGGTCGTGATGTGCTCTTGGTGATGAAGTGCATGAGGGGCAGTACTCGGCCATGAGCACTAGGTGGTGAGCTGCACTAGGTGCAATAGGTGGTGACATGCACTAGGTATTGAGGTGCTTTTGGTGCACTGGTTAGTGAAGTGCCCTAAGTGGTGAAGTGCACTATGTCAAGTCAAGTCAATTTTATTTGTATAGCGCTTTTCACAACAGACATTGTCTCAAAGCAGCTTTACAGAAATCAACAGTCAAGGTGAATGATGTGCATTTATCCCTGATGAGCACCATGGAGACTGTGGCAAGGAAAATCTCCCTTAGATGTTATTAGGAAGAAACCTTGAGAGGAACCAGACTCAAAAGGAGAACTCATCCTCATTTGGGTGACAAGAGAGAGAGAACTAGCATGATTTCTGGAGTATAAGATTATAACTGATGTTCTTTCTTACAGTCTATATGGCCAATAGTGTGTGCAACATATACAGATAATGTGATTGACAGTTCTGTGCAATACTCATAAATGTGAAGCAGGGAATATAATTATGGTCAGTTGTTAGTGAGGGTGATTGCTTGGGGAAAGAAACTGTTCAGTTTTAGTGAACAAAGTTCTGTAGCGCCTGCCAGAAGGGAGGAGCTGAAAGATGTGTCCAGGGTGTGACGGGTCATTAATTATTTTTTCTGCCCGGTTTCCGGTTCTTGTATGGTACAAGTCCTGGAGAGTAGGCAGGGCCGCGCCAATGATTTTTTCTGCTGTTTTAACAGTTTTCTGCAGTCTGTTTCTGTTCCGTTTTGTTGCTGCTCCAAACCAGATGGTGATTGATGAGCACAGGACAGATTCAATGACTGCAGTGTAGAACTGTATCAACAGCTCCTTTGGCAGACTGTACTTCCTTAATTGACGTAGAAAGTACATCCTCTGCTGGGCCTTTTTCAGAATCAAGTTTGTTTGATTCCCATTTCAGGTCTTGGGAAATAGTAGTGCCCAGAAACTTGAAGTTCTCCACAGATGAGACAGGGATCTTGGATACTGTGAGGGGGAGTAGTGTTGAAGGGTGTTTCCTAAAGTCCACCATCATCTCCACAGTTTTGAGTGAGTTTAGCTCAAGGTTGTTCTGATTGCACCATAGCACCAGCTGCTTTACCTCCTGCTCATATGCAGACTCGTCACCATCTTGGATTAGTCCGATGAGCATGGTGTCATCTGCAAATTTCAGGAGTTTGACAGTTGGGTCACTTGATATGCAGTCATTTGTATAAAGGGAGAATGGCAGTGGGGAAAGGACACAAACCTGAGGAGCACCAGTACTGACTGTCCGAATACCGGAGGTAACACCTCCCAGTCTCACCTGTTGTTTCCTGCCTGTCAGGAAGCTGGTGATCCATTGACAGATGGCAGGGGGTATAGTGAGGTTTAGGAGTTTTAGGAATTATTGTGTTGAAAGCTGAACTAAATTCAACAAACAGAATCCGGGCATATGTTCCTGGGCAGTCAAGGTGTTTAGTCCCATGTTGACTGCATCATCCACCGATCTGTTTACTCGGTATGCAAACTGTAGGGGATCCAGCAGCTGGTTTGTCACCTTCTTTAGATGGGCCAATTCCGGCTTTTCAAAGGTCTTCATGATGACAGATGTTAGAGCGACAGGCCTGTAGTCATTCAGTCCAGTAATGGAGGGTTTCTTGGGGACCTGGATGATTGTGGAGAGTTTAAAGCAGGAGAGGACCTCACACAACTCCAGGGATCTGTTGAAGATAGAGGTGAATATGGGAGCCAGTTGGTCAGCACATGCTTTGAGACAGGAGGGGGAGATAACGTCCTCGTCTTCAGTCTCTGAAAAAGCCGATACACATGCTTTTCACAAATCGTGAGCGCAACTTGAGTGCTGGGAGGAGTTGTAAGCGGGGATTCCAGAGGTGTGATGGGGGCAGACATTGGGCTGGGTTAAATGAGAGGTGTGAAGATATTGTTCTCAAACCTGCAGTAGAAAGTGTTGAGGTCGTCAGCCAGGTCTTTGTTTGCTTCAGTGGGGAGGGGTGGGCTCCTGTAGTTTGTGATATTTTGCAGGCCTTTCCACACTGATGCAGGGTTGTTGGCTGAAAACCTGCTTTTCAGAGTAGCTTCTTTTGGCTATTCTGATCTCTTGTCAGTTGGTTCCTGGCCTGCTTGTACAGTGCTTTGTCCTCCCCTCTGTATGCATCTTCCTTGGCAAGTTTTTTCAGTTTAGCTGTGAACCATGGCTTGTTGTTACTGAACTTGCAGAAGGTTTTGGTTGGCACACACATGTCTTCACAAAAACTGATGTAGGATGTCACAGTGTCAGTCAGCTCAAGCCTCAAAGACACTCCAATCAGTGCAGTCAAAGCAGTCTTGTAGTTCCTGCTTTGCCTCACTGGTCCATCTCTTCACTGTTTTGACTACAGGCTTAACAGATTTTAGTTTCTGCCTGTATGTTGGAATAAGATAAACCAAGCAGTGATCAGAGTTCCCTAAAGCTGTCCGGGGTACAGAGCGATACGAGTCCTTAAGAACGGTGTAGCAATGATCCAGTGTGTTTTTCCCTCTTGTTGGACAGTTAATATGTTGCCTTACGTGCATCCACTCTGCTGAACACTGAATAGACGTCCGTTGTTGAGATTGAAAGTGGGCTGTAAGCAGTAGCAGAGTCCGTGGTTGGTGTAAAATGTCCTGTGCTTTGGTCAAAACGAGCAAAAAAGTGATTAAGTTTGTTCGGTTGGAAGGCACTGCTGGTTGGTTGAGCTGTGGGTTTGTAGTCCGTGATTGACTGGATGCCTTTCCACATGTGTCTGGGGTCAGGGTTGTGGAAGTGCTCTTCTATGTGGCGTTTAAATGTGAGCTTTGCTTTCCTGATGCCCCTTTTCAGGTTGGACCTGGCTCTGTTGTAGTCCTCTTCACTGCCAGATTTAAAGGCAGCATCTCTTGCTTTCAACAAGAGATGGACTTCAGAGTTCATCCACGGCTTCTGGTTAGGAAAGCATTTCACGTGTTTGACAGTAGTGACATTGTCAATGCACGTGTTAATATGGTTCAAAACAGATGATGTGTAAGTGTCCATGTCTGTGTGAGAGTCCAGAGTGGCCTGTGAAGCAAACTTGTTCCAATAAGTATCCTGAAACTGTTGTTGTAGAGAAGAAATGCCCCCCCTCTGGCCATACCTTTACTGTCCTCACAGCTGGTTTCACACGTTTGATTAGTGGTATGTATTTGGGTAGCATGAACAAAGAGAGGTGATCAGACTGACCCAGGTGGGGGAGGGGAATGGCTGTGTATGCCCCAGGTATGTTTGTGTATACCTGGTCCAGTGTTTTGTCCCCTCTGGTAGAGCAGGAGACATTGCGGTGAAATTTTGGTAGAACAGATTTCAGGTTGGAGTGGTTGAAATCTCCAGCGACAATGATGGCTCCTTCAGGATGTGCAGACTGCTGTTTGCTGATAGCTGCATGCAGTTCCTCCATAGCTAGCTTAGCATTAGCATCCGGCGGAATGTACACTGCAGTCACAACAATGGCTGAGAATTCTCTCTGTAAATAAAAGGGTCTGCACTTAATCATCAAATACTCTAAATGAACAGAGTAATGACTTTCAGTAACAGTAGAGTCCGTGCACCATGAGTTGTTAACATAAATGCACAGACCTCCACCTCTGCGCTTACCAGAGTCCACTGCTGTCCTGTCCACCCGATAAACACTGCGACCCCCGAGCTCAATGGGCGCTGCTGGGAATGTTGTTGTTGAGCCATGTTTTCGTAAAAATCATGACATTACATTCCTTAATCCGTTTGTGTGATGATATCCGGAGCAGCAACTCATCCATTTTATTAGCAAGAGACCGTACATTGGCAAGGAAGACGCTTGGAATCGCTGGTTGATGCGGATTTAGCCTTAGCTTAGCCCTGATGCCGCCTCGCTTCCCCCTCCTTTGTTCACGGTCTTGTCGCCGGCGCTGTGGTCTCACTGTCAGCCGAGCTGGATCAGCGGTCCGCGGTGTTCGGGCAACTTCCCAAGGGAGCTTAAAGTCCGCTGAAAGCCCGTATCTGTGAGTGTTGCCGATGTCCAGTAATGCCTCTCGGCTGTATGAGATGTGTGCAAGCCTGTTCTGCGCGAATAAACCTGCCGTTGATGGAGAAATTGCTACTATATCGCAAAATCTGGAGAGACGCTGGGCCTCGCGTTGTGCACGCGCCGCCATCTTGGTCGTGAAAAAGATCAAGTCAAGTCAAGTCAAGTGGCTTTTATTGTCATTTTTACTATACACAGTGGTACACAGTACACAGTAAAAACGAAACAACGTTCCTCCAGAACCCTGGTGCTACACTAAACAACAAAACAACATAAAGTGCATCGAGTGCAGCCTGGTGCAAACAGTGCAAACAAAAGAACAGTACAGACAGACAGAGTGCAGACAGACAACACAAGACAAGACAAAAGACAAAAACCAAATATAGCGCCGACTAGTAAACCTACTGTATACTTAAGTATACAGTACTGTATGAGGTGAAATGTAAAAACTATACCCAGGAACTATACCCAGGAACATGGTTCGGGATCTTTGTGAGTTTGGCAACTACTTCTTTAAAAGGTCCGTAATCATCACGAGGTGGGAGGTGACTGGAGCTGGCCAAACCTCAGGGTGTCTCGGGATGGGGAGAGAAAGAGAAGCAGTGGAGAGAAATTAGCGTAGCTGCTGTTCATGATATTAAGTCAATATCAAGTTGATAATGTGCATGTGATCAGATGTTCTGGAGCACAAGGTTATGATGTGATGTGTGTTATGTGTAGGCTTTGCTAAAAAGATATGTTTTGATTCTACACTTAAACTGGGTGAGTGTGTCTGAGCCCCGAACACCGTCAGGAAGACTATTCCAGAGTTTAGGAGCTAAATGTAAAAATGCTCTACCGCCTTCAGTGGACTTTGCTATTCTAGGAACTACTAGAAGTCCAGAGTTTTGAGATCTCAGGGAGCGTGATGGATTGTAGCATGTTAAAAGACTGGAGAGATACATGGGAGCCAATCCATTTAGTGCTTTATAAGTGAGAAGCAGTAGTTTGTAGTCTATTCGAAACTTAACAGGAAGCCAGTGTAGGGACGATAAGATCGGGGTTATATGGTCATTTTCTTGACCTTGTAAGAACTCTGGCTGCTGCATTCTGGACTAACTGAAACGTGTTTATTAATGATGCAGGACATCCACTTAGTAATGCATTACAATAGTCTATTCTGGAGGTCATAAACACATGGACGAGCTTCTCTGCATCAGATAGATAACATTTTTCTTACCGTAGAAATATTTCTAAGGTGAAATAAGGCTGTTTTTGTAACTTAGTTGATATGATTATTAAAAGATAAGTTGCTCTAAAATAACTCCCAGGTCTTTTACCATTGAACTAGTGTTTACAGAACATCCGTCTAAATGCAGGTTGAAATGCTGGTGTTTCTGTATACTAGTTTTTGGGCCGATGAGCAAAATCTCTATCAGAATTTAGTAGTAGAAAGTTATGGGTCATCCAATCTCTTATTTCCTTAACACACTCAGTTATCTGAGTTAATTGAGCGTATCGCCTGGTTAAGATGAGATATATAGCTGAGTATCATTGGCATAACAATGGAAGCTAATTCCATGCCTTATAATATTTTCTAAGGGAAGCATGTATATTGTGAAGAGCAGGGGTCCTAGAACTGAACCTTGCGGCACGCCATATTTTACTTGCATTAGCCTGGATATCTCTCCATTTAAATCTACAAAATGGTAACGATCGGACAGGTAGGATTTAAACCAGCTTAATGCCTGTCCCTGAATGCCGATGTAATTCTGTAGGCGATCTAGGAGGAGATCATGATCTATAGTGTCAAATGCAGCACTAAGATCTAGTAAAACTAACAGCGAGATGAAGCCTTGGTCTGAAGCTAAAAACAGTTCATTAGTGATTTTAACTAGAGCAGTTTGTGCTATGATGGAGCCTGAAACCTGACTGAAATTCTTCAAAGATATTGTTCTCTTGTAAGTAGGAACAGAACTGGGCAGCGACAATCTTTTCTACAATCTTAGACATAAATGGGAGATTCAAAATGGGTCTAGAATTCGATAGCGTGTTTGGATCCAGATTAGGTTTCTTAATGAGGGGCTTAATAACTGCTAACTTGAGGGATTTAGGGACATGACCTAATGACAGTGAGGAGTTAATAATCTTGAGAAGAGACTCACCAGCTGTATGGAACACTTCCTTCAGTAGTTTAGTTGGAATTGGATCTAACTGACATGTTGATTTAGCTTTGGTAATAACATCATACAGCTCTTCCTGTCCTGTACATGTAAAGCAGTGTACATTTGGAGTTGTAGGCCAGATAATGTCAGGAGATGCTGTCAGAGGTTGAAGTGCCACAATTCTTTTTCTAATGTTATCAATTTTTTCCGCTGAAGAAATGCAAAGTCCTCACTACTAAACTGTGATGGAACACAATTTTCAGATCCCTAATTTGTAGTTAGTTTAGCTACAGTACTGAAAAGGAACCTGGGATTGTTTTGGTTGTTTTCTATAAGTTTGCTCAGGTGTTCAGCTCTAGCAGCTTTTAGCGTCTGTCTGTAGCTCAGCATACTCTCTTTATACACAATTCTAAATACCTCCAATTTAGTTTTCCTCCATTTTTCTCTCCAGATTACGTGCTGTTCTCTTGAGAGCATGCGTATGACTATTATACCAAGGTGCAGGTGTTTGTTCTCGAACCTTTTTTAACAGGATGGGGGCAACGGTGTCTAATGCGCTAGTGAGGATAAGGTCTATGTTGTTAGTGATTTCATCAAGATTATTAGCAGTTATGGGTTTAGTGTGAAATTGAGATAAATCAGGCAGGTTATTTATGAATCTGTCCTTAGTGGTTGGAACAATAGTCCTACCAGGTCGATAACGTGGTGCAACACGGCTAATCCGCTCTACCGGTAGTGTGAACAGCAGAGGTGGGAGTAAGTCACTAAATGCAAGTCTCAAGTCAAGTCCAAGTCTTAACATTGCAAGTCAAAGTCAAGTCAAGTCATTCTGTTGTAAAGGTCAAGTCAAGTCAAGTCATACTCTGTCAAGTCAAGTCATACCAAGTCGCACACAGATTTGTTTGACATTTTTTAACTCAGGGACTTTTATTACTTAGACAGAGAGGGCTGATGATGGGTTACAAAAATAAATAAATTAACGTTATTTGTGTAATAAAATATTGTTAAGAAGCACTTTAAATGCTCTAAAATAAAAATCAAATAAATGAACAAGTAAACAAGAATTAATAAAACTTTTCCCATCTTGTGCTAGCCCTACATATATTTGTTTTGCAATATATGTCCCCTATGAAATTGTAAACTAAACAAAAACATTCAACATTTCAATTAAATCCAATTAGGCCGTAAACACGCTTAAAAAAAAAAAAACTAAGAACATTATATTAAATTGCATTGGCAAAAAATCAAACTGGACAAAACTTTATCGGTCATTTGTGAGCGATGGGGTCGCATTATCACTCCCCCATGGCTGAATACACGTTCAACTGGTGCACTAGATGCTGGAATTTCCATAAGCCTTGTAGTCACCTTAAATAAAGAGGGCAATGCATTCCTATTTATAGACCAAAACTGAAGAGCATTCTGTCCATCACAAATGTCAAGGTAGTGGTTAAGCTGGATAAGCGGACTAGAGCACAAATTGGTTTTCTGTTTTTTGCGGTAACCTGTGAAAAGCCCAGATTGATGCCCTGCCTCTCCAACTTAAACTTCAGGGTTACTGGTGGAAGCTGGAGATGGCGTGGTCTTGTTGGCCTCTTCGATAATCAGGTCTGAAATACACAGAACATTCATTGCAAAATTTTGAAGATATGTATGGATTATAAATTATAGTTAGTTACTGAGTTACAGACATGACCTCTACACTAAAATAATTTATAGACCAATTCGTGTTATATTTCAAATTGAACAAAATTATTTAATTACAAAGCTACCTTTAATCATTGTAGACACTGCCTCCTTGGTCTGATCAGGAGCCAAGACATCATGCATTAACCACATGGTGCCAAAGGAGGGGTCAAGTAATGCAGCTTTCAGGTAGAGAGGGTCTGAGAAGGGAAGGGTTGCTGCATCATGCTCACCATCTTCCATCCTTACATTGACAAAGATCCCTTTGAATCTTCTTTTAAGGGAGGCCTGTAGGCTATGAATAAAGCCACCCAAGTAGCGCACACTGTCTTTTTCATTCTCTAAATGGTGATTTAATGAGAGAACACATGGAGCCACTGCACTGATTGTCACTTTTTCTCCCTGGGTAAGATCGGTGGCCTCTGGTGTAAGATGTGGACAAGTTCTTGTAATTGGCTCCACTCTCGTGATGTGAAGATCAGTTCTTTATGGCCAACATTTGAAAGAACTACGCCCAGTCTTTGGTTTTCACATGCAAGGAACTTCACTTGCTTTTAACTGTCTCAGGGTGGAATTCCAGCGAGTAGTCACTGAAGCTGGGATTCCATGTTGACCGAACTCCGACTCAAAGTTCTCTTTGAAAGAAGAACTGGTGTGGAGCAATGAGCTTAATTTTGAGGACTTTGAAAAACTGGCACTTGCAACTTTTGTATTTAAGGCCATCCCCTATGATCAACTGCAAGGTATGAGCAAAACACTGGAGTCTGGTTTGTGATTTCAAAGTTCTATCCATCATCTCTTGCTCCTCTACAGACACATCATTCCACATCTCTGCGTCATCAAGACTACTCTCCACCTCCTCCTCTGGTTCTGGAAAGCAGACAGTGAGGCTTTCTTCATGTTGGCTGCATTATCGCATATCACATGTGAAATCTTCTTGATGTGATACTCATCACATATTTGTTGAAATTTTTCACATATGTTTTCACCAGTGTGTGATCCTTTGAACCGGTCACATGCTAACAAGTTTGACTGTAGCTTCAGATTGTCATTTTCAATGTCGAGCCAGTGTGCTGTGACCCCTAAAAAAACCCTCATTTTACAGTCAGACCAAATGTCAACGGTCACTGACACATTGTCTTTTCTGGCAAGGTCCCCTTTTAATTTAAGCTTCCTTTGGCTCACCTGATCTTCAAGTTTTGAGGTCATTGTGCGTCTACAAACAGGAGTGTATTTACTGTCCACAATAGACAAAAAGTGATAAGTTTTTATTGTCAATTATTGACAATGGAAGATTGCAGTTTATGATCAGGTCTGATAGTATTGAGTGCGTTATTGCTTTTTGCTGAGGATGACTACTGCTGTAGAGTGGAACAGTGCGCTGGTCAAAGAACTGCAAGATGCGAGGCTGCGTTGAGTCTATCTCAAATTTGGCCTTGAGGTACTCTTCATATCTAAAAGAAAAGAAAAGCACCTATCACTTTATGTAATAGACACATGTTCTTGACCACTATTTCGGCGGGCGTGAACTTTACTGTCAAATAACTTGTGTAATGCAATTTTCGTTTCAACTCTGATTCTGATGAATGTGGACCTCAAGTTATTATTATTATATCGCTAACTGTTTGATTTAAGTTGGAAGTAGATAGATACCACAGAAAACCTCGTGCTTGAAAACTAGCAAAACATTTGCGTTGCCCCAGTGACCAACCACTACTTACTTCTCGCTGTGCAACTTGAAGTGACGAATGAAATTTGAAGTTGTGGCCGATGAATCACTTATCTTGGCACTGCAGATATTACACACAGCCGTTCTTTTCTTGGCCGTGTACGTGTAATCTCTAAACCCAAACTTAATTATCCTCGGGGCTGGGGCTGTTGTTGTTGTTGCGGTGTTCATGTTGTCTTGTCCGCGGAGGGATCTGCTGAGGGATCTAGCGTCTAGGGGTTTACGCATGCGGAAGAGTAGCTTGGGTTCGCCGACTTATTGGAAAATATATAGTTCATTCTTAAATATAATAAAAAAATCACAATGATTGAAAAAAAATATTTTTCACAAGTCATTTCAAGTAAATAGGCACAAGTCCGAGTCAAGTCTAAAGTCACAAGGAGCAAGTCTAAAGTCAAGTCCAGAAAATTGTGACTCGAGTCAAATCATATGACTCGGGTCTCCCACCTCTGGTGTACAGTATAAGATAATGGTCTGTGATGTCATCACTCTGAGGTAAAATATCTATATCAGTGACGTCTGAATTTAGAACTTTGTTGTGATTGTTTATCTGACATTTTTCAGTTTTAACTAATTATTTAGTTATAACTAATAATTATTTCTGGATCTTGTGTATTTAATTTTTGGTTTTGCTACATGAGGAATAGATATGGTTACTATAAACTGGGCTGTGTGCGAGCTTGTAACTATTTGGTCTGTTGTATGCGTGTTCTCATAGTTGAAGATTTCCTGATGTCTTACCAGTCAGATGGTGTGAAGTATCCTAGAGATGTTATCTGATAGCACTGCTGCTCCAACTCTGCTCCAAGAAACAGTTCCAGTTATTAATAAAGAAAAGTTTGTGCTCCCAACACCATGACTAATCATTCATTTAGAGCTAAAAGTCTACTAAACTTCAGCCCCTCGCTGGTACGTGGGAAGAGGTCCTGACACTATGATCCTCATTGTGGGTGATGTGCTGCGTACTGTCTCCACCAGAATCCTGAAGTCCTTCTTTAAGATCTCCGTTTGCCTCAGCTGGGTGTTGTTCGCTCCAGCATAGAGAACAACCGCTCTTTTCGTTCAGGATCGCGGGTACCTGCGCAGCGACATCGAGAACACGAGCACCAGGAATACAGCGAGTGTGCACCTTACCTTTAGCTCCGGTAGTGCGGACATGCCGGACGATGGAATCTCCGAGAATCACGGTATCGCGTTCCATCTCGCGGAGAGGGGCGAAGCGGCTCTCATCGAGATCTCAAAGGCCCGTAGTGGTGGCGGGGGAGACTTCCTCGACCGGGACTTGGCTCGTCTCTTCCGCCGCTGCCGCATCCAGGGTCCGTGTTGCACCAGTGCCGGAGTTGAGGTGCTGGGAGCGTTAGGTTTAACCCGGGATTTTACCTGGGACGAGTGCGCGTCCGCCCGGGATGTTTCCAGCGCTGTTTTCCGCTCTGGCAGCCGGGCATGCTTTGCATGCAGCTTGCGAATCCGTTTCTCCAAAGCCTCCATCTCCGACTCCACCGTTCGCAAATTGAACACTGTGCTCAAAGGCAGACACACAGCCGGCATAGTGCTTATAATCATAAACAGATTTAAGATACACAGATATGATAAAGTGAGAGGCAATGAATATAGTAAGCGCTAGTGGTAGTTGAGTTAACTGACTACAGGAAGACAAAAACAATTTAGGATTATTAAAAGAGAAAAACAAAACGGACAAATACAAACACGGAACTTGCAGGAAACAAGTCAAAAACACAGGAAGCTACGTCACCGGAAGTCATGTGAACTATGTGAACTACGTGGTGAGGTGCTCTTGGTACATTGAGTAGTGATCTGCTCTAGGTGGTGAAGTGCACTAGGTAAAGAAGTTCTCTTGGTGCACTAGGTTTTGAGATGCTCTAGTGGCCCTAGGTAATAAGGTGCTCTATTTGCGTTAGGTGTTAAGGTGCTCTAGATGCTGAAATGCACTAGGTGCAACAGGTGGTGAAGTGCACTTAGTGGTCAAGTGATCAATGTAGTGAAGTGCTCTATGTGCACTTGGAGGTGAAGAGCAATAGGTGGTAAAGTGCTCTTGGTGGACTAGGTGAAGAGGTGATTTTGGTGCCCTAGGTGCTTTGGATGGTAAGCTGCTCTGGTTAGGGTTAGTTGGACATGCACTAGATGCAATAGGGGGTGAACTGGGCTATGTGAACTGTGTGAAGTGATGTGCACTAGGTGCAATGGGTGGTGAAGTGCACTAGGCTGTGAAATGCTCTAGGTGCAATATGTGGTCAAGTACTTTAGGAACAATACATGGTCAAGTCCTCTAGGTGCAATAGTTGGTAAAGTCCTCTAGGTGCAATAGTTGGTAAAGTCCTCTAGGTGCAATAGTTGGTGAGGAGCTCTAGGTAAAAAGGGTGGTGAAGCGCACTAACTACAAATGGTGGTAAGGTGATCTAGGTGCAGTATGTGGTGAGGTGCTCTAGGTGCAAAGGGTGGTGAAGCGCACTAGCTCCAATTGGTTGCTTTAGGTGCAATGCTTAATGAAATGCACTAGGTGCACTGGGTGGTGAGATGCTCCAGGTGCACTAGGTAGTGAAGTTATCTAGATGCAATATGTGGTAAAGTGCACCTATTTCAATAGTTGTTGCAGTGCATTAGCTGTAATCAGTGGTTAGGTGCTCTAGGTGGTGAGGTTCCCTAGGTGCAATAGGTGTTAAAGTGCTCTAGGTGAAAAGGGTGGTGAAGCACACTAGCTGCAATTGGTGTTAAGGTGCTTTAGGTGCAATAGGTGGTGAAGTGCTCTAGATGCAATACATGGTGAGGTGCACTAGATGGTGAGGTGCACTAGCTCTAATGGGTGCTGAGGAGCTCTAGGTGCACAAGGTAGTAAAGTGCTCCTGGTGCAATACATGGTCACGTACTCTAGGTGCAATAGCTGGTGAAGTGCACAAGGTGCACTAGTTGGCAAAGTGCTCTAGGTGAAAAGAGTGGTGAAGCGCACTAGCTGCAATTGGTGGTAAGGTGCCTTAGCTGCAATTGGTGGTGAAATGCACTAGGTGCACTGGGTGTTGAGGGGCTCTAGGTGCACTAGGTAGTGAACAGCTCTAGGTGCAATATGTGGTAAAGTGCTCTAGGTTCAATAGGTGGTGAGGTACTCTAGTTGGTGAGGTGCCCTAGGTGTAAAAAGGTGTTGAAACACA
>MU595094.1:0-23258 GCA_024362625.1 Silurus asotus
ACCCGAAAACAAAACCTCCACCTTGCAAGTGTGTAAAGTGCCCTTGACCAAGCGCTTGGATTTTGTTGGGGCCCAAATACGGTGGTGCACTTACAGGCAATTTAGCAATAAACAGTCAGACTGTTTACTCACTCAATTTTCCACTCTGCTACGGTGAAAACTCACCAACTCGCACAGATAAATGCCTACGTGTAGGTTTTCTCCCGCCAGAAAATGGCTACTCACTCCTTACTCGGGAAGGTCAGCCTCCTCTCCCTTAACATTGGAGCTGTCCCGGTTCGAACATGAGGTCCTTAAATCCTTTTGGAGCAGTTTGTAACAACTCAGTCCCGAAATTCCACGAAAAAGATTTGTGGAGAAAGCTTTCATATATATATTGGTTTCTTCCTGAGCCTTTTCATAAAACTAATTATTTTTATTTAAATAAATATTTTTCTTTAGTTAAATTAAATGTCTGTAAGTTAACCTGAGTCCTTTATACTAAGGAGTGGGGCCATCTTATCTATCCTGTTAGATCTGGGAGGGTGGGTTTTCCTGAGTATTTTCCACACTCACGTACACTTCAGGTTACCACCGTGAATAAGATAGATCCTAAAGCCCACCTCAGGTTATCTGTAGTCCCACATGACAACACGATAGACACCAACATATAACCTGTCTTTATACTGAGACCTAAAACATTGGGTGGGAGGACTAGGATCCTGTTGCCCACTCAGTCTTCCTTATTTAAAGGCTTGTTATCTGCCCCACAAGGCGGTGGCATATTCCCCTCCGCCACAATAACTTGTTTTGATCAAATTAATAAGTGACATGAAATAATAAATACATTTTGTTTAAACAAATATACAGGTGTTTATTTTTTAATTACGTACATGGCGTGTCAGATTAGCTTGTGCTAGCTGTAGGGATGGGTACCGATACTGTTATCGACACTTGTGTTTTATCTTCGGTGTAAAATTTTATTTAGAAGCAGCGACTTGTCATTTTCTATCCCTGAAAGCGATAGATAACAAGAGACTTGAAAAGCAGTAAAGGGGTGAACATCACATCAGAAACAAATCACATTATTACACATAACAGATTACACAACCGCAAAACCTTAAATACACACAGAAATAATGCGACACAGGTGCAAACATTCTGGGCAGATTAGGGAGGAGGGAGTAAGGTGTGGGGACTGGGGGGCCCACTAGTGGTAAAAAACAGAAGCACAGTCACATCACTGATCCCAGATCCCAGACTGCTTATATGAGATCTCGCACTGTATTTTGGAGTTCTCTTCTGGTGCAAATAAAAAAAAGACATCCTTCCAAAGCATTTACATTTACAGCACTGGTCAGACACTTTTATCCACACCATCTTACAATTATCTTTTTTATTTTTTCTATCAGTATAATAAACCCGCTAATCGTGTATACAAGTAAAAACTTTCCATCTGATTAATTTCTTTTCCAGAAATGTTCTAAAATGTTTAGTAATTTTACTAAACACTTTGATGAACATTTCATTTTAAGTCACAAAACTTCACAGCTGACTTAAAGCCGATCCTGAAACCAGCGTATAGCGGCTGAATGAATGTGGTTTGGACTCTGTGGAGGAGCCTCAATCTTTTAGAGATGCTGTAGAAGAACAGAGTTCCTGCACTGTGATCCACGTAAACTCCTATTTTAGACGCTACTGGACCTCGGAGTTCCGTCTTAACGCTGTTGTGAGAGAAAGAGACAGAAGAAGAAGAACACTGCAGACTACAGGACTGACTGTTGCGTCCAAACACACTCTCATCACCCTGTCCTTTCCTGCTGAT
Source organism: Silurus asotus (assembly GCA_024362625.1). Classification (NCBI taxonomy): domain Eukaryota; kingdom Metazoa; phylum Chordata; class Actinopteri; order Siluriformes; family Siluridae; genus Silurus; species Silurus asotus. Next base: position 1,805 of record MU595094.1, read on the forward strand.
CTCTTTATATAAGACTGATATGTAGACCTATGGGATCCAAAGTCAGATAAATCTAAAACAAGAAAATGTCCACAGTTTAGTAATAAGTGTGTGTGAGACACGATCTTTTTGCTTTTTTGTCCTCCCAATGCTGCTCTATATGAAATATTACTCAGGATCAGTCTTCAGGGAGAAAAGGATCAGATTTAGATCAACAATACAAAGAAGTGTACGCGTGTGTGTGTGTGTGTGTGTGTGTGTGTGTGTGTGTGTGTGTGTGTGTGAATTACATTGCAGACATTCTTTTCTGTTCTTCAGATGTGGGAGCAAAGTCCTCTGAACTACTGCAGCTGCGGAGACACAGAGACAAAATGCAGACGGAAAAATCACATGAAGACTCTTTAAAGCGAGGATTCGAAAAACAAGATTCCTCACTGCTCTAAGTGTGAGAATGTCTCATTTCTTCTTCTTTCTTTCTTCTGGTATTTGTTTTTTTAAGTCTCTTTTTACTGTGAAACAGATTAAACATTTGCTTTTTTACCTTGTGGACGGATTTTGTTGAATTCCTCCTGACAGATCTCCTCGACTCGTTTTTTCAGATCTGAGACAGATTTCCTCACTCCATCAAATGAGAGATGTTGATCGACAGTGAAGCTGGGTGAGTCGTCACATCCAGGAGAAACACAGAGAGACGGGAAACTCTACAGAGAGGAAACACATCATAGAGAAGAAGAAAAGTGGAGGAGAGAAACGAATGAATATCAGACTGAATCAGACCAAAGACACACTTGTGATCTCAGACAGGAACATTTATTGTTGCTGTAATGAGCTTTTAGGAGGAAACTTTGTCTTTGAGAAGCAGCGCCCTCTGTAGATCAGACAGTGAGTGTTACCTGGAGGAAGTGGATGTGATCAGATGTGTGTGAAAGCTGCTCCAGATCACTGACTCTCCTCTGAAGATCAGTGATCTCCTGCTCCAGATGTTTCAGGTGTTGTTCAGCTCGACTCAGTTCAGTTTTTCCTAAACTCTGACCATCTCCTTCACCTCCGAGCACCTTTTCACCATTGAGCTGATCATCTCATTAAAGATCTCCTTATTATCATCTACTGCTGCTTGGGAACGCGTCTGTTCAAACATGTTCACAAGAAGTCTAGTTGAAGAGTAAATCTTTATTGTATGGTGACTTTATTCTCCACACATATGCAGCTCATTCCTCACCTTTATTATGTACACAGTCTGTTTTAGATCCTGCACCTTCTTCTGCTTCTCCTGGACCTTCTGCTGGGATTTCAGCTGATCCTCCCTTAGCTCATTCTGAGACCGAAGAATATACAGTTTATTATTCCTGCAGTAGGAGGTCATTTCTAGTCTCAAATCAGCAAAAAAATCCGCCATGATGCACCCAATGAAACCTCTGGGGGTTGACAAACACACCGGTGCATTTTGTAGCATTTTTTTCCTCTTAACGCAAAACAAACTTAAATTACTCTGTGTTCATTTTAACACACAGATAAGAGCAATACATAATTTGTATCGGTAAATGGTCTACTTTTGGGGGTTACATTCTAAGACGCCTTGTGAGTTCTGAAAATCCGGGAATTTTTGACGCACCCCCTTAGTGGTACCTTCATGAATTCATCTAGACATTATGTCACTTTAATACAATATTGGTAATTTTTTTATTATTTATGAAAATTGTTAGTAAAAATTGTTTAAAATATTATTCCTGACGTTCCTGAAGATTTTTAAGATAATCTGCAACTTGCTGTTAGTTAGGATCCAAATTAGAATCCATAAAACACTGTGCTTTTGTAAAATAAAGATAACAGACAGGGGGCGCTCTCTTCCATCTCTTTCTGTCATCTCTCTACACAGACACATAAATAAACAACCCAAATCTCAGTGAATGTACACAAATTCATCGAAAGAAATATCCTCTGTTAATGTAATCCGTATAAAAGTTAGAAGAGGTACAGTTTCTCCGGTATCACCTCATTAACCATCTGTGTGGAAACATAGCAAAGGTTCCGTTTGGTGTCCTGAAATTTACACTCCTGATATCTGTGGTAGAAGAAAGCCGTAGCCTACCAAGAGAGTCATTGTTTACTGTCTTCCTCCTTCCTTTTACAACTATTTCTCTCGAAAGTTTATGGATTAGAGACAGTGGCATTGAGTAAAAGACAGGAGGTGGAGCTGGAAGTGGGAGTGACGACGATGGACAGGATTAGAAATGAGTTTATTAGAGACAGCGCATGTAGGACGTTTTGGAGACAAAGTAAGAGAAGCCTGATTGAGATGGTTTGGACATGTTCAGAGGAGGTGTAGTGGGACGAACTGTGGGTGTCCCTTTAAATTGTCATGAAAGCATCAGTTGTCCAATCAGATACATGCAAGACTATATAAAAGGGGACTTTTAATGCACCATGTTGTGTGATCGCCGCTTGTGTGTCATTGCCCGAGGCCCGCCCCGTCCTGGTTTAGACTCTTCCTGTCTCACAGGTATGTGCTTGCTAGCAAGTGTGTATCAACGTGTGTGTTTGTGGTAACTAGCATTATTTGAATTATAGTTTCCAACTTGTAATCATTCCATGTGGCTCTGTGACTACTTTTAAACATGAACCCGCCGTAATCCCGTGCCTTCTTGCCAGTTTGATGTCCATTTGCCTGTGCGGCTGGACTTGTGGTCGAAACGACAATATTAAGGTGGAATAGTTTTAAGAGGAGTCATTCAGTGCGGCCTGCGGGGCAACGTACTTTGACGCTGCTGCTTTGTTTTACTTTACTTTGTCTGCTTCGCTAGCTTTGTTTGCTTTTTTTGCTTTGCTAGCTTTATGCTTGTTTGCTTTGCGAGCTTTGTTTATGCTTTGTTTATGCTTTGGTTTGATTCATTGTATATTCATTCAAACACTTAACATTCAATTATTATTTTTCTTATTATTTCTATTATTATTTCTTGTGAGATTTAAATTTGGTTAACAGTGTCTTAGTTATAGGAACCGAGGCTTCAGGCAGACGGCTAGTTGGCCTTGGCGTGCGGTGGTGGGACTCTATCACAGGGTGCAGTTTGTTCACACTTGGTCTTACCGTGTTTGTGTGAGTGTGTGTGGTGCTCTTGTGCATTTGGTGTTATGCTCCTGGCGATATAGTAGCCGCATACTCATTAGGTTAGTTTACCTGCTTTAGGTAAGCCTCGGTTTCCTTTTATGCCTATTTTTATTCCAGCCCATGTTTTTTAAAAGTAATATTTATTGTGAAATAAAACATTTTTTTGTATCTTTGGTATCCACGTCTCTTGCCTCTGTTTACTGAAACCACGTACCTGTGTGTCTTTTGTAGATGATTAATCTATAATAGTGTTCTCTGTTAACAGGGTGGCGTAGTCAGCCGAGTTATAGTTTCTGTCTAATTAACGTCCCGCCACAGAGGGAAATGGGGTATATCAGTAGGATAATGCTGAGGATGGAGCCACCAGGAAGGAGGAAAAGAGGAAGACCAAGGTGAAGAATGTCTACTTTTGCCACCTCTGTATTTAATTTAACGTATTTTCCAGACTATAAGCTGCTACTTTCCCACGCTTTGAACCCCACGGCTTAAAGTCAAATCAAGTCAAGTTTATTTGTATAGCATTTTTCACAACAGACATTGTCTCAAAGCAGCTTTACAGAAATCAACAGTCAAGGTAAATGGTGTGCATTTATCCCTGATGAGCAAGCCATGGCGACTGTGGCAAGGAAAAACTCCCTTAAATGTAATAAGAAAGAAACCTTGAGACTCAAAAGGGGAACCCATCCTCATTTGGGTGACATCAAGAACAACGAAGCAGCTAATTTTTGGATTGTTCCGGGGTTTTTCCCGGTTTCACAAACTTTAAGCCAAAACACTGAGCCCCATAACATTAGACCAATGAAATTGCCGAACGGGTTCAGGTGAACCAATGAAACTCTTTGGGGTAAGCGCCCACTGAATCGGACCGCAACACATCATAAATATGGATGATGTTCCTTTGACGTTTGACCTGCCGCTCACTCGTAATGTCTACAGGAAATGTGAATCATTCGTCTTGCTGAAAACAACCGGGCATGAAAACACACATTTTACCTGTGTTCTGAGCTGCACGGCATCGGGAGAAAAGCTTCACCGATGGTGATTTTTAAATGCATGACGATGCCAAAAGATAAACTTTCGAGAGAAATAGTTGTAAAAGGAAGGAGGAAGACAGTAAACAATGACTCTCTTGGTAGGCTACGGCTTTCGATACAAGCCGTGTAACAGACACTGTCTTTAGGTAAAGCCTGTGTAAAGTCATTAGTTTCAATGTAGGAACCTGCTGCTTATAAACAAGTACGGCGTATTTATGTTCAAAATAAAAATCTTTGTAAAATTTAGTGGGTATGGCTTATATTTGTGTGTGTTTAATAGTCCGGAAATTACGGTCATTACAAGCTTAGCTTTGTGTGAAAATGAAGAAAGGTAAATAAATCAACCATTTTCCCCACCAGATTTTGTCATTTTGTTTTTACGTCTCTCATCAGCTCATAATGTTTTTATTTATTGCCTTGTTTTTTTTTTTTAGAGTAAAACTTTATTTAGGAATGATTTGTGCTGCCCAGCCTTACTGATTTGCTGAGGACATCACAAGCTTTCCTTACTTGCTGATGAGGTCACCCAACTTCCAAACCCAGCTGAAGTCATCGCCCAGCGTTCGTGCCTTGCTGAGAACGTCACCCAGCCTCCACATCCTACTGAGAATGTCGCTCTGCTCCTTCCTTAACTGATGACAACGTTCTGCCCTCTGTTCTTTACATGTTAAAATTAAAAATGAAATAAATTCGAATAAAAGCTAGCAACAAAGTTTCAAATAAAAACTGTAAATCATTTAACCACCAAAACCATGATAACACTTACTGTTAAAGTTCTTAGCTGTAAAATGCTGTAAGGTTATTGGGTTTTGGTAACAACACCTACTTTTAATACCAATTAATAACAGTCATTTAACAAATTCTTCTTCTTCTTTCGGCTGCTCCCATTAGGGGTCGCCACAGTGGATCATCCGTCTCCATACCACCCTGTCCTCCACATCTGCCTCTTTTACACCAACTACCTGCATGTCTTCCCTCACCACATCCATGAACCTCCTACTCCTTGGCCTTCCTCTATTCCTCCTACCTGGTGGCTCCATCCTCAGCATTCTTCTACCAATATAATTCACGTCCCTCCTCTGCACATGTCCAAACCATCTCAATCTCGCCTCCCTCACCTTGTCACCAAAACATCCTACATGCGCTGTCCCTCTAATAAACTCATCTTATCCCTCCTAGTCACTCCCAACGAAAACCTTAACATATTCAGCTCTGCTACCTCCATCTCCACCTCTTGTCTTTTACTCAATGCCACTGTCTCTAATCCATACAACATCTCAGGTCTCACCACAGTCCTATAAACTTTCCCTTTCATTTTTGCAGATACCCCACTATCACAAATCACTCCTGTCACTCTTCTCCACCCACTCCACCCTGCCTGCACTCTTTTCTTCACTTCTCTAACACACTCTCCATTACTTTGCACTGATGACCCCAGGTACCTGAACTCCTCCACCTTCTCCAGCTCTTCTTCCTGCAACCGTACCCCTCCACTGCCCTCCCTCTCATTCACACACATGCACTCCGTCTTACTCCTACTGACTCTCATTCCCCTTCTCTCCAGCACGTAACTCCACCTCTCCAGGCTCTTCTCAATCTGCTCCCTACTCTCACCACAAATCACGGGGCCGATCCTTGATCCAGTCCAACCTTTACCCTGAACCAGTTTGTCGTACCTACTGCACACTTCACTGCCGTCACACTGACCTCATACATGTCCTGCACCACCCTCACATACTTCTCCGACACACCTGACTTCCTCATACAACACCACAAATCCTCTCTTGGCACCCTTTCGTACGCCTTCTTTAAATCCACAAATACACAATGCAATTCCTTCTGTCCTTCTCTATACTTCTCCATCAACATTCTCAAAGCAAATAAGGCATCTGTGGTGCTCTTTCTCAGCATGAAACCATACTGTTGCTCTCAGATGGTCACCTCTTCTCTCAGCCTGTCTTCCACTACTCTTTCCCATAACTTCATGGTGTGACTGATCAATTTAATTCCTATGTAGTTACTGCAAGACTGCACATCTCTCATATCCTTAAAGATCGGTACCAGCACACTTCTTCTCCATTCCTCAGGCATCTTCTCACCTTCCAAAATCCTGTTAAACAATCTGGTCAAAAACTCCACTGCCATCTCTCCTAAACATCTCCACGCTTCTACCGGTATGTCATCTGGTCCAACTGACTTTCCATTCTTCATCCTCTTAATCGCTGCTCTCACTTCCTCCTTACTAATCCTATCCACTCCCTGCTTCACCAACTCCACATCATCCAACCTTCTCTCTCTCTGATTTTCCTCATTCATCAGCTGCTCAAAATACCCCCTCCACCTTCTCAATACACTCTCCTCACTATTCAACACATTTCCCTCTCCATCCTTTATTGCTCTAACTTGCAGCACATCCTTCCCAGCTCAGTTCCTCTGCCTGGCCAATTGGTATAAATCCTTTTCTCTTTCCTTAGTGTCCAACCTCTCATACAGCTCCTCATACGCCTTTTCCTTGGCTTTCGCCACATCCCTCTTAACCTGCTGCCGCATCTCCTTGTACTCCTCCTAGCACATAGTCCACCTGTGTGCATCTTCCTCCACTCCTATACGTCACCCTGTGATCCTCCTTCTTCTTAAAATACCTGTTCACCACTGCCATTTCCATCCTTTTAGCAAAATTGACCACCATCTGCCCTTCCACATTTAAAGTACCAACCCTAACCTCCACTCTCCTACGCACATAGTCCACCTGTGTGCACCTTTCTCCACTCTTATACGTCACCCTATGATCCTCCTTCTTCTTAAAATATGTGTTCACCACTGCCATTTCCATCCTTTTAGCAAAATCTACCACCATCTGCCCTTCCACATTCCTCTCCTTAAAACCATACCTACCCATCACCTCCTCATCACCTCTGTTCCCTTCACCAACATGCCCATTGAAGTCTGCCCCAATCGCCAATCGCTCTTTCCTAGGTACACCATCCACCACTTCATCTAATTCACTCCAGAATCTTTCCTTCTCCTCCATCTCACAGCCAACTTGTGGGGCATAATCACTGATGACATTTATTATCATCCCTTCAACTTCCAGCTTCACGTTCATCACCCTATCAGAAACTCTCTTCACCTCCACTACACTCTTACTGTATTCTTCCTTCAGAATCACCCCTACACCATTTCTCTTTCCATCCACACCATGATAAAACAGTTTAAACACCTCCAATGTTCCTGGCCTTACTCCCTTTCCACTTGGTCTCCTGAACACACAGCATATCTACCTTTCTCCTCTCCATCATATCAGCTATCTCTCTTCCTTTACTCATCAAAGTAGCAACATTTAAAGTACCAACCCGAACCTCCATTCTCCACACTGGTCCTTTTCCTGCCGTCTCTGTAGAGGTCTTCCTCCTCTCCTTCTTCTACTTTGGCCAACAGTAGCCCAATTTCCACCGGTACCCTGTTGGCTAACGATACCTGTGGCGGTGCCGGGACCGGTATCTGAGGAAATGAAAAGGACAGGAACATGGGACTTCCTCATAGTCTACCTCTGTGTTTATCCATCGTGCACAAGTAACTGATGAAGCTCTTTGGTCAGAACAGCAGTAGATCTCAATCAGTTTATCATGCTGAGAGCAGATTTTCATTTGGAGATCTGCACTGGCCTCAACTAACTAGTGGTTCTTAAAACCCTGAGACTGATAGTGAGGTTTAAGATGGGACCTGTGACTCACCAGAAATCTTTTTTAAACTTTGCTTTCTAAATTCACTTCGCTTGAAATTTTGTTGGGTTTTTTTGTTGAATTTTACACTTCACAGGTTGGTTCTGGAGTCTGGAGTCCGGCTTGAGAAAAGGCTCTTTATTTCTCTTCACTTTTTTGATGAATTTTTTTTAACAGTCGGTTCAAAGTTGAAGATATAAAATCAAAATGTCTTTTACACACAGTAGGGTGTTTTTGGACCAGTAGGAGGACAGAAACACAGAGGCAGCAGTTTGAGTAAGATTTATTATTTAGAAATAACCACGTGCAGAGATCAAGATGGAAGTGAAGGATAAATCCATAGTTCTCTATTTGAACAGTCTGAAATCCAAATCCATAGTTCTCTATTTGAACAGTCTGAGATAAAAAAAAAAAAAAAAAAAACCAGAAAAATATTACAAAAGTATAATTTTCTAAATGTTTTGAAGTCCTACACAGGCAGAGTAAGAATACAATCCATGATTAAAAAAGTATTGAGCACAAAACCAAACTTGATTAGAAGAAAACTAGACAGGGGCAGGGGACTCTGGATACACAAACTCAAAACAGGACTACACAGGGAGCTCGGGAGATAACAAGAGACTTGAAAAACAGTAAAGGGGTGAACATAACATCAGAAACAAATCACATTATAACACATAAGAGATTACACAACCGCAAAACCTTAAATACACACAGAAATAATGCGACACAAACATTCTGGGCAGATTAGGGAGGAGGGAGTAAGGTGTGGGGACTGGGGGGCCCACTAGTGGTGAAAAACAGAAGCACAGTCACATCACTGATCCCAGATCCTGAGACTGCTTATATGAGATCTCGCACTGTATTTTGGAGTTCTCTTCTGGTGCAAATAAAAAAAACGCATCCTTCCAATGCATTTACATTTACAGCACTGGATAGACACTATTATCCACACCATCTTACAATTATCTTTTCTATTTTTTCTATCAGTATAATAATCATGCATACAAGTAAAAATTCCCATCTGATAAATTTCTTTTCCAGAAATGTTCTAAAATGTTTAGTAATTTTACTAAACACTTTGATGACCATTTCATTTTAACTCACAAAACTTCACAGCTGACTCAAAACCGATCCTGAAACCAGCGTATAGCGGCTGAGTGAATGTGGTTTGGACTCTGTGGAGAAGCCTCATTCTTTTAGAGATGCTGTAGAAGAACAGAGTTCCTGCACTGTGATCCACGTACACTCCTATTTTAGACGCTACTGGACCTCGGAGTTCCGTCTTAACGCTATTGTGAGAGAAAAAGACAGAGGAAGAAGAACACTGCAGACTCCAGGACTGACTGTTGCGTCCAAACACACTCTCATCACCTTCTCCTTTCCTGCTGATCTCTTTATATAAGACTGATATGTAGACCCAGTTCTCACTGTTCCAATCCACCTCCCAGTAACGGCGTCCACACACACTCTCCTTACACAACACCTGGACCCAGTAGTCAAATCTCTCAGAATGATCAGAGTATTGCTGTTTTGTCCCACTCCACATCACTGATCTGTGGTTCTCAGATAGAACGAGGAAGGGATGTGCCGTGTTGGGATCCAGAGTCAGATAACAGAAATCTAAAACAAGAAAATGTTCACAGGTTAGTAATAAGTGTGTGTGAGACACGTTTTTTTTGCTTTTTTGTCCTCCCAATGCTGCTTTATATGAAATATTACTCAGGATCAGTCTTCAGGGAGAAAAGGATCCGATTTAGATCAACAATACAAAGAAGTGTGTGTGTGTGTGTGTGTGTGTGTGTGTGTGTGTGTGTGTGTGTGTGTGTGTGTGTGTGTTTTCCAATTACATTGCAGACATTCTTTTCTGTTCTTCAGATGTGGGAGCAAAGTCCTCTGAACTACTGCAGCTGCGGACACACAGAGACAAAATGCAGACGGAAAAATCACATGAAGACACTTTAAAGTGAGGATTCGAAAAACAAGATTCCTCACTGCTCTAAGTGTGAGAATGTCTAATTTCTTCTTCTTTCTTTCTTCTGGGATTTGTTTTTTTTAAGTTTCTTTTTACTGTGAAACAGATTAAACATTTGCTTCTTTACCTTGTGGACAGATTTTGTTGAATTCCTCCTGACAGATTTCCTCGACTCGTTTTTTCAGATCTGAGACAGATTTCCTCACTCCATCAAATGAGAGATGTTGATTGACAGTGAAGCTGGGTGAGTCGTCACATCCAGGAGAAACACAGAGAGACGGGAAACTCTACAGAGAGGAAACACATCAAAGAGAAGGAGAAAAGTGGAGGAGAGAAACGAATGAAGCTCAGACTGAATCAGACCAAAGACACACTTGTGATCTCAGACAGGAACATTTATTGTTGCTGTAATGAGCTTTTAGGAGGAAACTTTGTGAGGAACAGCGCCCTCTGTAGATCAGACAGTGAGTGGTACCTGGAGGAAGTGGATGTGATCAGGTGTGTGTGAAAGCTGCTTCAGATCACTGACTCTCCTCTGAAGATCAGTGATCTCCTGCTCCAGATGTTTCAGGTGTTGTTCCGCTCGACTCAGATCAGCTTTTTCCTGAACTCTGATCATCTCCTTCACCTCCGAGCGCCTTTTCACCATGGAGCTGATCATCTCATTAAAGATCTTCTCATTATCATCTACTGCTGCTTGTGAACGCGTCTGTTCAAACATGTTCACAGGAAGTCTGGTTGTAACACTTTATCGTATGGTGACTTTATTCTCCACACATATGCAGCTCATTCCTCACCTTTATTATGTATACAGTCTGTTTCAGCTCCTGCACCTTCTTCTGCTTCTCCTGGACCTTCTGCTGGGATTTCAGCTGCTCCTCCTTTAGCTCATTCTGAGACCGAAGAATATACAGTTTATTATTCCTGCAGTAGGAGGTCATTTCTACATAATTATATAAAAATATTAAGTTTATTATTCCTGCTTTAGAAAAAAAAAAATTACAAATTTGAATAATTCCTACTTTAATGCTATTTGGTAGAAATCGTGATTTTTTTTCAGCACTTTTTATTGTATTTAATCAGAGGAGGGAAGTAATGAAGTACAAATACTTCGTTACTGTACTTCAGTACATTTTTCCGGAATCAGTTATTTTTACTAATTTCGGACAACGTTTTACTTTCACTCATTACATTTTCACACAAATTTCTGTTTGACTATTTTTATTAAAAAATAAATAAATAAATGCATATAAAGGAGGCAAAATTAAAACCTTCAACGCAACATTTGTATACAGTGGAACTCCACTGGAACTCCTGGGAGTTACTTTTTAAGACCCCCTCCGGCTTCTGAAAAAACAGGAATTTTTGACGCACCCCCTTAGTGGTACCTTAGTGAATTCATCCAAACATTATATCACTTTATTACAATATTGTTCATTTTTTATTTGTTATGAAAATCTTTTGTGAAAATAGTTTAAAATATTATTCCTGACGTTCCTGAACATTCAGTCCTGCTGCGTGTTCCGACGAATTTTAAGATAATCTGCAACTTGCTGTTAGGATCCAAATGAGAATCCGGAAATTGAATGTACATTCATAATAACAACAAAACACTGTGCTTCTGTAAAATAAAGAAAACAGACAGGGGGCGCTCTCTTCAATCTCTTTCTGTCATCTCTCTTCACAGACACATAAATAAACAACCCAAATCTCAGTGGATGTACACAAATTCATCAAAACAAATATCCTCTGTTAATGTAATCCGTATGAAAGTTAGAAGAGGTACAGTTTCTCCGGTATCACCTCATTAACCATCTGTGTGGAAACATAGCAAAGGTTCCGTTTGGTGTCCTGATCATTTATGTAATGTAAAACACCATAATTACTTTCAAACATTTACAAGAGTATTTTATTATAAACTTTCCCTTTCACTCTCACAGATTCTCTTCTACCACTCCTGCTGTCTGTGGAGTGAAAGGGAAAGTTTATAGGACTGTGGTGAGACCTGAGTTGTTGAACGGTTTAGAGACAGTGGCATTGAGTAAAAGACCGGAGGCGGCACTGAAGATGTAGAGGGTTTCGTTGGGAGTGACGACGATGGACAGGATTAGAAATGAGTTTATTAGAGGGACAGTTTTGGAGACAAAGTGAGAGAAGTCTAATTGAGATGGTTTGGACATGTGCAGAGGAGGGACATGGGGTATATCAGTAGGAGAATGCTGAGGATGGAGCCACCAGGAAGGAGGAAAAGCAGAAGACAAAGGGGGAGGTTTATGGATGTGGTGAGGGAAGACATGCAGGTAGTTGGTTTAAAAAAGGCAGATGTGAAGGACAGGGGGGGTATGGAGACGGATGATCCGCTGTCGAGACTCCTAGTGGGAGCAGCCAAAAAAGAAGAAGAAGAGGAATTATATGTACTTCTACTTAAGTGAAGAATGTGTGTACGTTTGCCACCCCTGTATTGAATTTTCCGTTTTTTCCGGACTATAAGGCGTTACTTTTTTTACTCGCTTTGAACCCCGCGGCTTAAACAATGAAGCGGCTAATTTATGGGTGTTTCACAAAACCTTAAGCCAAAAAAACGGAGCCCCATTACATTAGACCAATGAAATTGTCAAACGGTTCATGTGATGAACCAATGAAATTCCTTATATTAAATCAGATGCTCTACCTCTGAATTGGGCTGCACCACATCATAAATATGGATGAGGTTCCTCTGATGTTTGACCTGCCGCTCACTCAGACTGTCTACAGAAATGCAAATCATTCGTCATGCTGAAAACAACCGGGCATGAAAACACACACTTCACCTGTGTTCTGAGCTGCACGGCATCGGGAAAAAAGCTTCACCGATGGTGATTTTTAAACGCACGACGATGCCAAAAGATAAACTCCCGAGAGAAATAGTTGTGAAAGGAAGGAGGAAGACAGTGAACAATTACTTTCTTGGTAGGCTACTGTTTAGATACAAGCCGTGTAACAGACACTGTCTTTCTTTAAAGCCTGTGTAAAGTTCATTAGTTTCAGTGTAGACACTTATTTATGTTCAAAATAGAAATCTTTATCAAATAAAAATTTAGTGGGTGTGGCTTATATATGGGTGCACTTAATAGTCCAGAAATTACGGTCATTACAAGCTTAGCTTTGTGTGAAAATGAAGAAAGGTAAATAAATCAACCATTTTCCCCACCAGATTTTGTCATTTTGTTTTTCACGTCTCTCGTCAGCTCATAATGTTTTTGTTTATTGCCTTGTTTTTTTTTTTCAGAGTAAAACTTTATTTAGGAATTATTTGTGCTGCCCAGCCTTCCTGATTTGCTGAGGACATCACCAGCTTTCCTTCCTTGCTGATGATGTCACCCAACTTCCAAACCCAGCTGAAGTCATTGCACAGCCTTCGTGCCTTGCTGAGAACGTCACCCAGCCTCCACATCCTACTGAGAATGTTGCTCTGGTCCTTCCTCAACTGAGGACAATGTTCTGCCCTTTGGCCTTGAGAATGTGGGCTGACAAACATAACTTCACACCTATTTTGCATGTTCCAGTGTGTCTTTATATGAAACCAGTACGTACATATAAAAGTATTAAAAATTTAATACATTTGAATAAAAGCTAGCAACAAAGATAAAAAAAAAACTGTAAATCATTTAACCACAAAAAGCATGATAACAATGTTACTGTTAAAGTTCTTGGCTGTAAAATGCTGTAAGGTTATTGGGTGTTGGTAACAACACCTACGTTTACTACCAATTAATAACAGTCATTTAACAAATTAAATCTACTGAATAATATAAATGAATTTTGACTAGAAATGTCCAACACTCACCTGTTTTTCAGTTCTTTCTGCAGTAGTTGAAACTGTATCATGGCCTCTATGTTTATCCAAAGTACACAAGTAACAGATGAAGCTTTGGTCAGTACGGCAGTAGATCTTCTTCAGTTTGTCATGCTGAGAGCAGATATTCTCTTGGAGATCTACACAGGCTTCAACTAACTTGTGCTTTTTAAAAGCCTGAGACTGATAGTGAGGTTTAAGATGATCTTCACAATAGGAGGCCAGACACACCAGACAGGACTTAGTGGCTTTGCCTTTTCTCCCAGTGCAGGAATCGCAGTCCACATCTCCAGGTCCAGTGTAATAGTTAGCAGCAGAAGCAGCTTGGAGTTTGTTCTTCTTTACCTTCTCCACCACTTCAGCCAGCATGTTGTTCCTGCGTAGAACAGGCCTCGAAGTGAACGTCTCTCTACACTGGGGGCAGCTGTGGACCTTCTTCTGATCTTCTTCATCCCAGAAGCCATTAATACACACCTTACAGTAACTGTGGCCACAATGGAGAGTCACTGGATCCTTCAGGAGCTCAAGACACACTGGACAGTTATAGTGATCCTTATCTGAAATACTTGCCGCTGCCATTTTCTAGCACTGACACACTGAGCGTTTTATACGTTTTATTTTCTCTGAAAGGAACATCCTGTCTCAGTGTTTGTTATTGTGTTACAGAGAAAGTGGGCGTGGCCACTTGGAGCAAGAGTTCACATTTCAAACACTCAACAGGAGAGAGATTTTTTCACTGTACAGGAGCTTCTCTGTGATTTATACAGTTGTACAAATTAAAAAGTGATTTGTTCAATTGTCTGAATAAATGAGGTACTTTGTCAGGTACTATTTAAAGCTATAAAACACATAACCAACAGATAGTAAAGAAGCCAGTCCTGATAAATATCTTTTAATGGAAGCTAAAAGAACATGGCTGTAAATTAGCCAAAACCAACCAGAAATCTCTTTTGTTCTTTGGTTTTGTATGTTTGCACTCATGAGCTTCTCTTTAAATGTTGTATTTTACGTGTGACACTTCAGAGAGGTGTTCTGGAAAGAAGAGACAGGAGGCAGGTTGAGACAAGTGAAGTTTATTTCTATAGCACTTTTCATAACATACACTGTCTCAGAGCGGCTCAGAATTTAAGAATAGGTTTAGACGTTTAGACATTTAAAACACTCTTTATTTCTGTAACACTACAAGTAACGATGGGCAAACCAACAGGGCCTGGGCTCCAGCGATTGTTGGTGAGTTAGCTGGATTATCTGTAATCTAGGTGTTACTGAATATATAATTCTATGTCACGGTGCCTCCAAAAAAAGTTTAATAAAGAAAAGAAATGAATTAACACTATGTGTTTACTATCATTCTCACTTAAACCAACTAAATAACACTATTAGTGTGGTGAAGCTTTCCTCTAAAAGAATATCACATTCAAATACAAATTCAAATACACAAATGCAAATGCACAATGAAACAAATATAACGTAGTTAAACAAAGACTATTTTATTTTTGTTTGTAGGGGAAAAAAATATAATATTGTCAGTAGATTATATAGTGAATAAGGAATCAGAAACAGCTTGGTAGAGAACTCAACTAAATAAATTCAGCAGCTAGTTGCTGTAAAATACCAATAGGAATAAACACAATACCCGAAAACAAAACCTCCACCTTGCAAGTGTGTAAAGTATCCTTGACTGTTTACTTACTCAGTTTTCCACTCTGCTATGGTGAAAACTCACCAACTCGCACAGATAAATGCTTACGTGTAGGTTTTGGTCGGTCTTTCAGCAGAATCCAGGAACCAGTCCGAAAAAGTCACGCGTCTCCCGCCAGAAAATGGCTACTCACTCCTTACTCGGGAAGGTCAGCCTCCTCTCCCTTAACACTGGAGCTGTCCCGGTTCGAACACGAGGTCCGTAAATCCTTTCGGGGCAGTTTGTAACAACTCAGTCCCGAAATTCCACGAAAAAGAATTGTGGAGAAAGCTTTAGGTCTTTTGGCATCAGGCACAATAGCAGCCTTTTCCCCAGGTGAAGTGTACCTTGATGTTCAACCCCTAAAGAGTTAGGATAGTAATCCACAAAAGTACCATATCCTGAATCAGAATCGGATGATATCGGATGGTATTGAATTCCATGGAACAGCAAGTTTGTGCTTGCCTTTCAAACCTAGGTTCTGAATAAGCACCCGGTCCCCGGGGTTTAGACCCTGGGAATGCACTTTCTTGTCATACCTCAGATTTGTTTCATTGGTGTTGAGTTGTATGAATGAACCAAGTGAGCCATATGTTGGCTCCACTTTGTTTTCTGTTGTGCATTCAAAGTACCAAGCATATTGAATAGCGTCCTGTTAAACCTCTCGGGTTGCGGGTCTCCTTGTGGATGGTCAAGTCAAGTCAGGTTTATTTGTATAGCGCTTTTCACAACAGACATTGTCTCAAAGCAGCTTTACACAAATCAACAGCAAGCCGTGGCGACTGTGACAAGGAAAAACTCCCTTAGATGTTATGAGGAAGAAACCTTGAGAGGAACCAGACTCAAAAGGGGAATTTATCCTCATCTTGGTGACATCAAGAGTGTGATCATAAATCTTTCAACAATACAGAACACTGGAGAGTGAGAACTAACATGATTACTGGAGTATAAGATTATAAGTGATGTTCTTTCTACAGTCTTATACAGTCTATATGGTTAGTAGCTCCTAGTTTTATGAGCTCAACATTTGTGATCACCACAGATCCAGCATCAGCTTCTCCATGCCAGAGCCTTTAAACACTCCAGGAGGTCCAATGTCAAACTCCACACATGTAGCGGGATCCAAATGGCACTGGTACGTCTCTAGATGGTTCGGGATGTTTGTGAGTTCGACATCAACTTCTTCAAAGGTCCGTAATCATCAAGATGGTGGGAGGTGACTGGAGTTGGCCAAACCTCAGGGTGTCTCGGGATGGGGAGAGAAAGAGAAGCAGTGCAGAGGAATTAGCGTAGCTGCTGTTCATGATATTAACCGCACAAGTTGATAATGTGATGTGACCAGATGTTCTGGAGCACAAGGTTATGATGTAATGTGTGTTATGTGTAGGCTTTGCTAAAAAGATATGGTTTTAATCTACACTTAAGCTGGGTGAGTGTGTCTGAGCCCCGAACACTGTCAGGAAGAATATTCCAGAGTTTAGGAGCTAAATGTGAAATGCTCTACCACCTTTAGTGGACTTTGCTATTCTAGGAACTACTAGAAGGCCAGAGTTTTGAGTTCTTAGGGAGCATGGGGGATTGTAGTGACCATTTAGTGCTTTATAAGTGAGTAGTAGTAGTAGTTTGTAGTCTATTCGATGGTATGGAGAAGTAGGTGATTTCTTCACTCCCAACATAGTCAACATCTCTTTGATCAAACGGCTCTCAAAATCCGGCCCCTGATCAGAATGTATTCTATTCGGTAGACCATAATGAACAAAATACTTCTCCCACAAGGTCCTCGCAACCGTCAAAGCTTTCTGGTCTTTGCAAGGAAACCCCTGAGCATACTGAGTAAAATAATCAGTAATCACCAGCACATTATTCACATTTCGGGTGTCTGGTTCAATTGTTAAGAAATCAATCGAGACCAAGTCTAGGGGTCCAGCACTACTAATGTGTGCCATAGGCGCACGTTTTTGGGGCAAAGCCTTTCTCATGATGCAGCGGTCACAACTTTTGCAGTAAGTTTCCACTTCCGATTTCATTTTAGGCCAGAAAAAATGATCTGTTACCAATGCATACGTTTTCTCAAAACCCAAATGTTTATTACTATCATGAAGGGACTTCAGTACTGATTCTCGGAACTCAGTCAGAAGCAACAATTGCCATATTTCCATATTGTCTGGTTTAATCTTGACTCTGTACAAAAGATCCTGACTGACTAGCAATTTATCCCACTGTTTCAATGAATCGCATATCTGGATGGTCAGACTGAATGCTATCAGCAAAGTGTTTCTGCCTGTGTTAGGAAGAAACTTTCCTCTCTGCCTCTTGAGCTCTTTCTCTGCCGCGTCGTAGGAGCGCTTCGGAACAATGAATGAACAACCCACACGATTAAAATCACGTCTGGTTTATTCAGAAACAATGTTCAATGTTCATACATCAGTATAGAGATTTTATACACAAAAGAACCTCCCCTTTGGGCGGGGGCGCAGCCACAAAACGTTATGTTGGCAAGAGTAAATACCTTAGAAGCTGAGAGCGCATGCAAGCCTTCTTCACTTCCAGGGTTGCAATGTGGTCGTCTTGACAGAAAATCTGCATCAATGTTTTTCCTTCCCTGTCTGTACCTTAAACTGAACTGATAAGTAGATAGAGCTGCTAGCCATCTGTGACCCAGAGCATCTAATTTAGCAGAAGTCAGGACATAGGTCAAGGGATTGTTGTCCGTTATGACCTCAAAAGTTACTTCGTACAGATAATCGTGTAGCTTATCAACTACAGCCCATTTCAAAGCCAAAAATTCCAGCTTATGTGCTGGATAGTTCCTTTCAGAGTCAGAAAGACTCCTACTAATGAATGCCACGGGGCGCGATCCTTCAGTATGTTGTTGGTAAAGCACGCCACCCAGCTCATCCATACTGGCATCAACATGTAACACATAAGGCAGTTCAGGATCAACAAAGCTAACATGGGAGTTGGCGTCAAACAACGTTTCAGCTCCTGAAATGCCCTTTCACAATTATCATCCCATCATCAACCAAATGGATCGGATTGCCGGAACTGGTTATCAGAAACAGGCTTTGTGATGTTTCCCCCATCTTTTCGTTTCTGTGGATAACCCTTAAGCAGCTGGTTGAGTGGTCTGCACAAACTAGAGTACCCTTTGACAAAACAGCGATAGTACCCACAAAATCTTTATCTGGTTACTGTCTGAGGTCTTGGCCAGTTCATAACTGCTTCTACTTTAGATGGCTCAGTAGCGATGCCATCTTGAGACACTATGTGCCCAACATAAGTCACAGAAGTCCTGCAAAACTGACATTTGTCCAATGACAACTTTAAACCCTCCTCTTTAAGCCGATCCAGAACTTTCAGCAGACGTTGGTTGTGTTTTTTAAGGGTTCTACCAAAAACAATCAGATCGTCCAGATAAACCAGCACTTCTAGAAAATTCATGTCACCCAATGTCTTCTCCATGGCTCTTTGAAAAGTTGCAGGTGCCCCAGTAATACCTTTTGGCATGCACTCAAACTGGTAAAACCCTAATGGGCAAATGAACGAAGTCTTTTCTTTATCTTTTTTTTCCATGGGAATCTGATAATACCCACTTCTCAAATCCAGTACACTGAACCACTTGCTTCCGGCTAAACTATGGAGTGCCTCATCAACTCAGGGGACAGTGTACTGATCAGGCCTAGTGTGTCGGTTCAATTCTTTACACAAGTGCTGCTTGGCATCTTCAGGTAAATTTGAATCCCCAAAATCAAACGATGCAGGAGTCAGTGCCTTTGACAAACTTTTGGCTAAGGTGGGCTGAGGTACAATCTCAACAGGATAAAGATGAGCAATGGCCATGCCCGGTTTCACAATTACATCTTTGGTAGACCTGTTTCTTAAGGTAACAGACACAATGCGATTAGATATTGCAGACACTGTCTGCACTTCAGATCTCACTAGCAAGTCATCTAAAACACTAATGTCATCAGACTGATCGATCAAGACATGCATGTCTGTAGGTTTCACAGACAGTTTAGGTTTACCCCGGATCTTACGCCATTCCCCAGGCCCTACAACAATCGGTTTGCGCTGGGTGAACCACACAGTACCATGACGCTCACAATCATCAGGCAACTCATCCTGCTTCTGGATCTTCTCATTAACCTCTCGTACTACAGGGTGTATGCACAAGGTTTGTAAGAAATGGTCACCTAGCTTCTGTTTACAAGCCTCAAACAAACGTCTAACAATATTAGTGCTAGTCCCCAACAAAATGCAAACAATGCAAACAATTTTCCTCTCTGCCTGAGAATCTGGACACACTAGTGCAAGAGTGTCAACAACTTGTGGTAGTCCTACCACATTTTCAGTGAATTCAAGCTTCATATAACCATCATATGGTGATTTGTGTGAACTCAAACCCCATATCTCAAGATTTTCCACAGGTAACAGTGGTAAGTGTTTCAAATAAGCATCATAGAAACTTCGATAAAGCATGGTGACTTGAGAGCCACTATCAAGCAAAGCTTTGGCATAAACACCTTCAATTTGAACGGCACATCAGAAGTTGGACCAATCAAGCCGGATGGAATTCCTGAAGACCAGTTCTTTTTCAGAACAAGTCTTGAAACGGGATAGAATAGGAGCCCTGTGCCGTTCCATCACAGTGCCCCCTAGAAGTTTCCCGACATTTTGCTCTTACTAATCAGCTTTTCATTCACTTTCTTTAGATTTTTAGTTCCCTTACACACCCTCTTTGTGTGGCCATCCTCACCACATTTGTAACAGAAAATTCCAGACTGAGCCACCTTAGAGGTGCTCTACTTATTGGGAACTTCTGTAGCACTTGCATCAGCTACCTGGCACACAGGGCCAGTAGCATTGAAAGAAGGCTCAGAAACAAGGTTGTTTGTGACAGCCTGTAAAAGCTTGGACACTTGTGCTGTGAGAGCACCCACCTCTTGCTTTATACTGTTCAATTCAGACATGGAGAAGACTGGGGCAACAGAGGTAGCAGCAACTACTACTTTCTGACCCTCCCTAGCCTTGATCCAACCCTCTTTTTCCCTTACTTACCATAGCAACTGCGAAAAGCTAGGAGGATCGCGTAAGGTATGGGTCACTCTCAGCCGTAGGGCCACCATATCAGTCATGTGGGCACCTCAAACTACCTGCTCCATGTGCATACGATCCAACTCAGCTACTACCACTCCCCCTTTCACAAGCAAGCGGTGAAAAAGCTTGTCCAGTCTATAAATGAAATCAGAAAGCCTTTCATTCTCCTTTTGGCAAGTACTCCGGAACATTGCAAGAAGATCAGATGTACTTTCAACATCACCATAGGCAGACTCAAGAGCAACTAAATAATCAGCAGACGTAGCAGCAGGATTACTAATTTTCAGAAATCGGATTATGTCCGAAGCCGGTCCTCTCAGACTTTCAACAATACGCTGCCTTTTTACAGAATCAGCACACTACCATTTGCTAATCATTTGGCCAGCCTGCTCTATCCAGGGGTCATACTCTTCCTCCCCAGCCGGTACATGTTTCACACCTGAAAACACCCTTAATCTCCTGTAACCTGATGGGTCACTGGGCACATGAATACACTTATTTACAAGGTGATCAATAGCATTCACCAAGTTAAGATTTACATTTACTTTGGAAGACTCACTTGGGCCCAACATAGCCTTTACATCCTCCAGTGACTTTCCTTCCTGCTGCAGCATAGAAAGCAACTTCTCTTGGAACACAGCATTCCCCACAGGTGGATCTGCCACCACTCTTTCAGGTACATGTACCTTCCAGGGCCCCACCTCATTAGGAATACCTATTTCTGGTGGTACAATATCTGAATTAATATCATTACTAGTTTCAAGCAACAAGAACAACTTAGTCCCTGTAGGACCTCCCCGTCTACCATGGATCCTGGTACGGCCAAATACCTTCACTGTATTGAGCACATCTGCAATAGTCTCGTCCCTCACATCTATTGGGATATCACTAAGTAGCAAACACCGAGATGGATTTATCTGTGCCTGACGACCCTATTCACCAGCTTAAGAAATGTCCATTTTTACAACCCTACTGACCAAAAATAAAATATATATATATATTTACTTTAAATTTTCTTTTAAGCT
>MU595228.1:0-14596 GCA_024362625.1 Silurus asotus
ATTCATTTGTTTGTTAATTACATAAAAATACATACAACAATTATATTTCTTTATTAATATATTTCACTTATATTATTTAATGTGTCTATTCCTTCATGAAAAAATTATGCTAATGTGTCAATTTTGTGTGTGTGTGTGTGTGTGTGTGTGTGTGTGTGTGTGTGTGTTCAGTCTGTGCAATTAAAATAAAATAATGCAGCATCAGAGCACTGCCAGCAGAGGGGGACTGAAGTCAGTGCCTGAGTGTGTGTGCCTGAGAGACAGACGAGAAGGGGAGTGTGTGTGTGTGTGTGTGTGTGTGTGTGTGTGTGTGTGTGTGTGTGTGTGTGTGTGTGTGTGTGTGTGTGTGTGTGTGTCAGTATCCACTTTCAGATGCTAGAGCTTTTTCTTTTGTTTCCAGCTCAGGTGAAAGATCACATGACTTGCTTTTGTCATTGCTGCCGAGGTTGCGACAAACAAGACATCCTACACATCACACCCACACCTTACACATCACCTTAGGTGGCGTGCACACAAGTGTGTGTGTGTGTGTGTGTGTGTGTGTGTGTGTTTGTTTGAGCTGTCAAGCTGGTCTTATTAAGTGCTAATATAAAATAACTGTAAGGTGTCTGTAAGTCTGTTAAGTTTATGTGTTTGTCTGTGTGTGTGTGCGTGTACCTTTTACTCTTGACCAGTCATAACCACTCTCACACTTTTGACCAATTCACCCACTTCATGTGTGTGTGTGTGTGTGTGTGTGTGTGTGTGTGTGTGTGTGTGTGTGTGTGTGTGGGTGTGTGTTTGTGTGTGTGTTTGTGTAAAGACTATTCTTCCATGGACCTTGAGCCCATTCATTCTTATGACAGAAATCACATAGTCTATCTATTGTGTGGATGCAGAAAAAGAAGTGTGTGTGTGTGTGTGTGTGTGTGTGTGTGTGTGTGTGTGTGTGTGTGTGTGAGTGTGTCTTTCTATGGGTCTACATATGTGAGACTCATTTTTCTCTGGGGGTCTTTCCACTTTCCACACACACACAAACACACACATTCAATCTTCGGCTCATCTCCCACACTAGAAATGGCAGATCAGTTGCCATGGCAGCAGTAACGGGCAGCACTCACAGAGAGTGTGAAGTCAATGATGAAGGTGTCTGGCTGCACAGACTGCGATGTCTAACCTGTGTTCAAGAGAGACGCTCACACTCATACACACCATACACACTATACACACCATACACAACCTACACAACCTACACAACCTACACATCACACCATACACACCATTCACATCTCACTGATTACACTCACACACATCACACTTACACACCCTATACATCACACTCATACACACCATACACCACCTACACATCACACCATACACATCACACTGATTACACTCACACACATCACACTCATACACACCCTACACATCACACTCATACACAACATACACCACCTACACATCACACCATACACATCACACTGATTACACTGACACACATCACACTCATACACACCCTACACATCACACTCATACACACCATACACCACCTACACATCACACCGTACACATGACAACGATTACACTCACACACATCACACTCATACACACCCTGCACATTACACTCATACACACCATACACACCATACACACTATACACACCCTACACATCACACCATACACACCACACTGATTACACTCACACACATCACACTCACACACTTTACACTCATACACACCCTGCACATAAAACTCATACACTATACACAACCTACACATCATACCGCACACACCCTGCACATTACACTCATACACACCATACACAACCTACACATCACACCATACACATCACACTGATTACACTCATACACCTCACACCGATTACACTCACAAACATCATACCGCACACACCCTGCACATCACACTCATACACACCATACACAACCTACACATCACACCATACACATCACACTGATTACACTCATACACCTCACACTCATACACACCCTGCACATCACACTCATACACACCATACACAACCTACACATCGCACCCTACACATCACACCATACACAACATATTCCTTAATCTCACACACATTACACTCATACACATCACACTCATACACACCCTACACATCACACCATACACATCACACTCATGTGTGTAGAAGTGCCTATAATAATATGTCTCTGTCGTCTGTTTATATACATTTCATTTCTATTTGTCTGTCTGTCTGTCTGTCTGTCTTTCTGTCTTTATCTCCTTTCCTTTATTAATGGAGTTGTGTATAATTCCCTCGCACCACCAGCAGCTTTACTTTCAGGTACCCGTGGGGGAGTGTGAAGGCAGTCAGGTGCTTCCTCTTAAACATGTGACTGCATACAAGCAGACCGTTACAGATATAGATAGATTTATCTTTGTGTGCAGCATCACAGTCCTGCATAACACACTGAGTGCAGTTTGCCCTCCACTTCACTCAACACAGACACCCGAATACAGAAAGAGTTTCTCTGACTGACAAATGACTGCTGCTTTCTTGGGTGTAAAGCTGTGTACAGCAGACAAGAGCATAAACTATTTCTGTTCCCTCAACCTCAGTCCTAAAGTGCTGTGCTTTCATATATTATACATATATTCTGTCTCCCCCCCCCCCCTCTCTCTCTCTCTCTCTCTCTCTCTCTCTCTCTCTCTCTCTCTCTCTCTCTCTCTCTTAGTATTACTGCTAAGTTGGAGCGAGCCCTGGAGAAAGTCGCGCCCCTGCTGAGGGAGATCTTTGTGGACTTTGCACCCTTCCTGAGTCGCACTCTTCTGGGCAGCCACGGTCAGGAGCTTCTTATAGAAGGTACAGCATTATTATAATAAAAACTGTATAATCATACAGTCAGCACTTCCCATGTGTTTCATTTATCTGATTATAATAAGGAACTCACACTTTTATCTCTCACACTCACACTTTCGCTCACACACATATTCTTACACTCTCACTCATTCTTTCACTCACACACTCACTCTCGCTCACTTTCATGTACACACACACACACACACACACACACACACACACACACACATTCTCTCTCTACATTTATACTCATACACTTTCACTTCCACCCCCCTCTCTCTCTCTCTTTCTCACACACACACACTCACCCTCTTTCACACTTATTCTCTCTCTCTCTCTCTCCAACTCACACTTTCACTCACACACATATTCTCACACGCTCACTCATTCTTTCACTCACACACTCACTCTCGCTCACTTTCATGTACACACACACACACACACACACACACACACACACATTCTCTCTCTACATTTATACTCATACACTTTCACTTACACCCCCCCCCTCTCTCTCTTTCACACACACACACACACTCACCCTCTTTCACACTTATTCTCTCTCTCTCTCTCTCTCCAACTCACACTTTCACTTACACACTTACACTCTCTAACTCTATCACTCTTAATCACACTTCACACACTTTACACACACACACTCTACACTTACAGTCTCAGTCACTTTCACTCACTTTCACTCACACTCTCTCTCACACTTACATTCTAAATCACAATTTAAAGATTAAAATTAAAGAATGTTCTTTAAAAAAGTAACTAAAAAGATACTTTTAACAGAAACGCATTACTTTTTGGTGTAAGTAATCAACAAAGTAACTTTTTGAATGAAGTAAAGAGTAACTGTAACTAGTTATATTTTTTAGTAACCAGCACAACACTGCTTTTGAGTTTCAGGGTGTATTTCTTTCACTACAGTCGCCACCGACTTGTTCATACGGACAAACTTACTGTTATAAAGAACATCTTCTTTATGTTTTATCACCACATTATCGGTGAAAAGCTGCTTTAAAACAATGTCTTTTGTTAAACGCTCTATACAAATAAAAATGACTTGAATTAAACTTACATTCTCAATCACACTCTCTTTCACATTTACACTTACATCCTCATTCACACATTCACTCACTCACACTTCCTCTTTTTCAAACCTTTGCTAGAAAACTCACACTCTTTTTTACACATACACTTTCTCCTACACACTCTCTCTCTCTCTCTCTCTCACACTCCACATTGTTCTGTATTCAGAGCCTCCTTCAGTATAGTGTGGCCTATAGCACTTAATAGCAGTTTGTTTAGTTTAATGTATTCCTGCACATGTATTCACACCTCAAGAGACTCGATTACAGCGCAGTGAAAAAAAAAGTGTTGCTTTGAGAGAAACACACACACACACACACACACACACACACACACACACACACACACACACACACACACACACACACACACAGATTTCCTGACTATTCTATGTTTATTTAGATAAAGTCATCGGTCTGAGGTGTTGCGCTCTCTCTCTCTCTCTCTCTCTCTCTCTCTCTCTCCCTCTTTCTCTCTTTCTCTCACTCACACACACACACACACACACACACACACACACACACACACACACACACACACACACACACACACATATTTCCTGACTATCCTATGTTTATTTAGATAAAGTCATCGGTCTGAGGTGTTGTGCACGCTATGTCTCTCTCTCTCTCTTTTTTCTCTTTCTCTCTCTCTCTCTCTCTCTCTCTCTCTCTCTCTCTCTCTCTTACACACACACCTCTCACTCACACACACACACACACACACACACACACACACACACACACACACACCTTTTTTCTTTAATTCAGTTTTATAGAAACATCCAACTCCAGAGCAGAGTAAGGATGTGTGTGTGTGTGTGTGTGTGTGTGTGTGTGTGTGTGTGTGTGTGTGTGTGTGTGTGTGGTTTGTTCTCACCAATTTACACAGCCATCATCCAAGGTGGCTTATCTGACAGATACAGTCAGGATAAAGTGAAGAGGAAGGGCCAGTGTGTGTGTGTGTGTGTGTGTGTGTGTGTGTGTGTGTGTGTGTGTGTTTGTGTTGCTGTGATGAGTGTGAATAAGTGTGAGCACAACCATGATCTCACTCTGCCAGGAGCCTAAATAAACATGTAGTTCAGATAAACGAGTCCTGTTCTCAGTCACACACACATCTGTAGAAAACACCTGGTCAGGGTCCGAGCGCTCGTTCCTTCACTTCCCACTGCATCTAGAATGTGACCACGTCTTTCTCATGTCTCTTGATACTCATCCTCAATTAAACTCATCCTCAAAAGCAGAAAGTCGGTGCTTAAATCACTGCTTGAGTTTATTTCAGTAATCAATAGACTTCTTTAACTGATAAAAAAAAAGATATAAAAAAAAAAGGTTTCTCAGAGACTGCCACATCAGAACTGTGCGACTTTTATTATGCATTTTATATAATTTATATAAGTTTTGTTTTAACAGCGTGATGTTTCTACCTACATCACCATTTTCAACAGGTTAGTTAACATTTTCGAAAAATGGAAAATAACAGGAAAAGGAATAATACTGATAAAAATAATTTAAATAATAATAATAGATCAAATGTTTACAAACAAATAAATTCCTTCATTCATTATTTATTTAAAGTACTACATTCATGTGTTTGTTTGTTTGTTTTTTACTCCCCATGACATTGTTGATTTTATTAACTGTATAACTGTCATTAAAAAAACAAACAAACAGGCAAACAAACAAACAAACAAACAGGCAAACAAACAAACAAACAAACAAACAAACAAACAAACAAGTGTATAATTATTAATTTATTGATTCATTTTTTCCCTATTCTTTTTAGTAATAGTCTATTTATTTTGTTTCTTTTTTTAAATAAATGCTTATTTAAAAGATAAACAAACAAAAACTCCTAAAAATGTAAGCCTTAAATTTGTTTTTGTTAATAATAAAAAATAATAACAATCATATTTATTATTGTTATTATTATTAATGTTTAGATTTTGTTGTTTTTTTGTTTTAAACATCATTTTTATGACAATTTTACATTTGTGTGTATATACAGTATATGGGATTATTTTACACAAAATTAAACAAGTCTATCTCACAAAATGTGAATATTGATGTAAATTTGTTTAGTAATTTCCCTGCTTTTAATTTATTTTTTTAAAGAATTAAAGCAGCCTGACTTTTGTGCCCGACTCTACATATGTTTATTATACCTACAAACTGTAGTTTTCCCTTCTACAAAGCAGAACCTCATAATGATCATCTCTTCTACTCGAGATACACAGTCACAGACCACAGTCGCTTGTTACCTCCTTTTCCAAACAAAACTAAACACACTCCCAGACACATAATCACCAATTTCCAGTGCATGACTCATCCCTCTGTGTCTACCATCCCTGCACTGATTTTGGCACTAGTTCTCCATCCATCTGTCCATCCTGCAGTTTAGAAGAAGAGATGCCTGTTTTTTCCCCACCTTCTTCACTTCCTCTCTCTTACAGCTGAAATACTGTTCGGCGGTGCAAAGGCGCCGTATTTACCCATAATTACCCACCATCCATCACCCTTCACGGCATCAAGGGTCAAGCCCCAGCCCGTCCCCCCTTCAAAATCGCGGTCACAGGGGGCAATTATGTCGTGCCTGGCCCCCTGAACCACTCTCGTGCACTTGGAGTTGGGATCGAGGCCCCATGGTGAAACAGTGCGCTTGTTGTGAATGCTCAGCAGCCTGAGGTGGAGCTGCCACAGCCGTCTGACAATGACACATTCAGGCACAGTGCCATTAACTGGAAAAGCTCAGCATGGCTCTGTTTAAATAGAATGCATTTAGTTTGTCCAGCAGCATGAGCTCGGGGTCAAGTAGCCACCTGACTTATGGGTGGATGGAGTGAGAGTCGGGGGGTCGCAGCGCCCGTTTAGAGGTCACCTCATGCACGGCATGCTGGGACATAACCTCAGCCTCGTAAATGTGAAATAGGGATTGTAAAGACGGGGCCAGGGATGCTTGGCCTCTGAAATATTACAGCTTCCGCAGGTTTGTTAGCAAAGAAGCGATCATTTTGATTTAAGAGGATGTTTCAGTGACACGGTGGGACATTTTAGATACCAGTTGGAGATGCTCGATCTGTTCATCAACGTGCTGGGAAACTGATAAGATTACAGTATGTATAGTCAGATATACGTAGATGATTATATTTATTTTGTATATTTTTAAATGTTGAGAAAAAAAAACAAATATATATATAGATTTTCTAGTACTATGTACTCTATTCCTAGATCTATAGCAAACCACAAGCCACTTAAAGGCTGAAAACTTCACATCCTGTCCTCAAGTGTCTCTGTATGAGAATTGGACATGCAGCCGTCTAAGAGTATTTAGAACGAACATGTGTTCTAAACATATACACATATAAATATGAACAAGAAGTGCTTTGTGTGTGTGTATTAATGGTGTATAATTTCTGAAATTCTTGAGGATACAAAAAAACCCAAAATCATGTAAATGGTTATTTTGTTACTTTCAATAATTATTGATACATTTTCTGAGAAACACAAAGAGCACATTCATTCCGGTGACCATAATGTTTATGACGAATTTATAATAAATAATGAATTTCGTGTTAATTTTTTTATTGTAAATGCTTTCAAGAAAGTTTATACCACATTTAGGGAAAAATAAATTACAGTGGGCAGGAAAATGTGTAGTTTAGTTAACAGCTATGAACTTAAGGGATGTAGCTGAGGCTGAGGAACTGTAAGAGCCTGTAATAACTAACATTTACACACCAGACTGACACTGCTACCATTTCTACATAATTCTCAACAATTAAAACACTTCACATTTTAACCACGCCCACTCTGGGTTAAAATGTGTAGTAAATTGAAGGATATTTTGAGCATGTGGTTGTGATATGCTAATAGGAACACACTGAAGATCTCTGAGGAATTTAGGGTTCCAGTGAGGGTTCTTTTTCTAGTCCTGTTTTAAAGTGATCCACATTTATATTAGGTTAACGGATTTGTACTTCATATCATTGATGATAATGACCATAGGGAATTTTGCACACCGTGCTTTTAGTTTTGAGGAGATACATATTTAAACCAAATCTTTCAGCATCTCATATATGCACTATATAGATAAAGATAAACATGCAGGTAGTTGGTGTGGCAGATGTAGAGGACAGGGGGTCTGTGGAGACGGATGATCCTCTGTGGCGACCCCTAATGGGAGTAACCGAAAGAAGAAGAAGATGAAGGTATCTGATTTTCCCAGGAATTTGTGGTTCTTTTCCAAACTCTCACCCCAACATTGGAAGCACACAATTCCGCAATATACAATGCCTGCATGACATTTTCTTCTCACTCGAACTAAGCGACCCAAATCTGTTCAAGCATGACTGTGCCCCTGTGCACAAAGCCAGCTTCGTGAAGGTCTTGAGTGGCCTGCTATATATACACATTTGAACACCTTTGAGATGAATGTAAACGCTGACTGCACCCCAGACCTTCTTAACTCCCTCACATCAGTACCTGTTGCACATACCGAACTAAGCTGAAGTGTCCACAAACTTTTGTACATATTG
This sequence comes from Silurus asotus, assembly GCA_024362625.1. Classification (NCBI taxonomy): domain Eukaryota; kingdom Metazoa; phylum Chordata; class Actinopteri; order Siluriformes; family Siluridae; genus Silurus; species Silurus asotus. The sequence continues at coordinate 8,451 of MU595228.1, forward strand.
TGATGTAGACAGTATATATTAAGAGAGACAGATAGACAATATAGATTTCACACTAATAGATTTAAAAGTCATTAATAGAAGCTGTACATCGCAGGGCACCAAATGTTTTTCTTGTACTACAGACACAATGTTCTCTCAAGATGTCTGTCGCTCTGCCTCACGCGTTTCTCTAGGGAAATTAAATACGTTTAGTCACATGGTGTTAAGTGTGTGAGAGGATTTTGGCGACCTTATTGTGTTTACTGGAATTTTCTTCACCAAGATTGTTTCGCTGCCGTTGCTCTTGGCGCCGTTGGGGCAATCCGAGGATTTGGGAAAGATACACTACGATTTATGTTGCTTAAAGTAATCTAAGAGCTGACAGACACAAGATGACCTCTAACAACTCCAGAGACGTTATCTTGCTTTTGGAGAGAACTGTTAGATGTCTGAAAGACGGGCCTTTGACGTGACGTGACATCGGCTTACAGAAAGCCCCACGTGCATTCATGCTTAAACAGGCTTATATTTCCAAGTGTGGCAAAATTGCAGACATAATATTTTTGGTTGTAACAGCAACAACATAATCGTTGTTGAATTCTTAATTCTGATTGGTCGGAAGTCAGTGCAGTTCTCACAGCAGTTGTGGTATGGAGGCAAATCACAGGTGTATATTAATCCCCTTGAGAGACAAAACAAAAATTGATATCATGTTTAATGTTATATATAACTACTGGTTATACACATCCTAGAGAAATAATTGTTACTATAAAAACAATTTTATAATAGAAATGAAGTTACGATTTTCTACAATTGGAAAGTCTCCAGGACTGAAGATCTTCTGCTTGATACTGTGATTTTCTTAATGTTTCTATTATGCAATTGTCTCTACAGTAACAGTTAATTCTCTAGGATGTTTTAGGAAAAATGTATCATGATATATATTTTTGTAACAGTTAAAGGTACAAGTCATCAAAAGTAAGGTTTTCAGCTATAGGAAAGTCTTTAGGACAGAAGATTTTGTACTTTATGGTTTCTTTAACTTTGGATATGAAGGTCATGAGTTTAATTCACAGCCACACCAAGCTGCCACTTCTGGATCCCTGAGAAAGGCCCTTAACCCCATAGATGCTCAGTTGTATGAAGGAGTTAAATAAAAGTCACACCAGATATGAACTTCTGCCAGTATGCCGTAAATTTTAAATAATTTTCATAACTGACAACAGGAACTAACTTGTTTTCTGGAAGTTCCACAGCATTCATTTTTGGTGTATCTATAATGTCCTTGTTTTGCTGTAAGAAATAGACAAAATTTGGAACATATTTTTCCTGATAACCTTTAGGATGGAGGAATTACCTGCCATCAATACCAGAAGTGTGTCTACGACAGCAAAGATATCTTCTTACATAGCAAATTTCCATTGATATCAATGAACGTGAATGTTGAATAGATGACTAACGCTTTTTTCTTTCTGGTCTTCATCAGGTCTGGTGTGTATGAAGTCGAGTACCTCAGTGGTGGAGCTGGTCATGCTGCTTTGCTCTCAGGTGAGTGTATCTAGCTCGAGGAAATTGTATTTCTCTTAAGCAAAAATGTACGTGTGTACTTTGACCTGGTGAGCTTTGTAAAAGAAATTGTCATCTTAACTTCACAGAATGATCTTGTTTGAAACTGTTCCAAACTTTCCTGGTCTAATGCGTTAAAATATGCCCCCTGACAAGCACTGGGCACGCTCAGCATACGATCCTACAGGAGCTTCCCAGCAGTCCTTTAACTCCCAGTGACATATTACAGCTCACTGATCTCCCTGGTCTCTTGTTAAGCCTTTGCTTTCAAAAGGGTCAAACTCCCAGTGTTGCCATCAGAGGAGGAGATATTTAACATACCTTCTGTCAGCCCATCAGTCTTGCCCAGCGAGCCCATAAGGAAACCATTACCTCAGCGTCTCTCTCGGAGGATCCTGCTGTTTGTAGAGCTCCGTGGGGCTTTTTGGAAGCCAGTGGCACCTCAGTGCTGTCCATATCTCTGAACACGCCACTCAGAAGGAGATTTAGTTAATACTCGTGAAGTTCTGCACATCCATAGACCAGGCCTGATAAAGGTTCCTGCCTCCAGACTGAGTGGCGCTCAGTGCAAGTCCTGCTGCTCTGCTCCTTTCCTTTTGAAGTTTTTCTTTTGCCATTTCTTTAGTTTTTATGGCTGACGAGTGAGCCTGGGTGCTCGGTGTATGTTGAAGTTATTACTGAGCACAGCGTCAGAATCCCTCAGCCCTTCCTTTCCTCTTTCCTCCCTCCATCAATGCGGAGATAGCATTACGCCCGGCTCCAGGACTTCCTGCCATTAGAAGCTCTCAGGGTAAAAGCTAGGTCTGATCTATCGATCAGGACCTGGAGGGGTGAAACCCGATATCAGGCCCAATGTCATTTTTTGAGCCATCGGGGCATGTTTGGAGCCAGCACTCCACAGGCCATGATTTATACACACTCTCTCAGGGTGAAACTGGAATGCTAGCCTGAAAAGGAAAGGATTGATTTGGAGAAGATAGAAGTGTTTTGACGTAATGTTATATTTTGGGCCTGTTGAGCCATTTTTGCTTGTACTTTGAGACATATTATAATGTTCGGTTTGAGAAGATGTGGAGCTATCAGCTTTTTATTCTAAATATACTTATTTTTTATATGTTTTATTTACTTTTTGACCCATTTGTTAAGTCTGGATTGAAAGAATACGATGTATGCCCTTCGAAAGAGCTTGCAAGTCTCAAAATGTCTGCATTACATTTATTGCTCAGAAATACTGAGATGGAGAACAGTCAAAACGTTGTTGCCAGGTCTGCATAAAATCATCTGATCATGGATAACATACAGGGTATTAATAACTGTTTCATACGGAAGGCTCAAGAGGCCATGCAATATCATTTTTCCTTATCACGACTTAATTTTCTCATGATCCAGACACAAGATTTGTTTTCTTGTGACCTCAACATAAACATGTTTCCTCGTGATCGGTACTTAATTTTTCGGTTTATGTCCGAGGGGCAGCATCATTGTGGCATAATTTATCACCTTCAACTTAAAGTTCATATTAGTAACTTCATTATAGAGATTTAGGATTCCAACACCTACTAAATGACATACACCAGAAAAAGAAAACATCATTGGTATTGCGAGAAAATGACTTGAGAAAACAAGAATGAGAAAAAAATATTGTAAAACATGGCATCTTGGGAATTCTGTATAGTTTTAAAAAATATCACATTTATATTCTTCTTCTTTGGTTTGAGACGCTTTATCTTCTTTCTTTGGCTCAACTCATGCCTGAAAGTATATGATCTTGTTAGATTCGCTTTCTTTTAGAAGCAGAGTGATATTTTTGTGCAAAAGGTCTCACACTAATTCATGCAAATAACATATTTGTCCAAATGTAGCTTGGTTTTCATACATGATCCTATTATTGCCTATTAATTTCCACTTATTCACATGATTATAATCATAATTTGTAATCCAGAAATCATTTAAATTGTTGTAGTGATGGGCAAAAGAATATCGGACACCCTTGTGATTCTGTCAGAAAATGCAACCCTTCTCTCAGAAAATCGTTGCAGTTGCAAATGTTTTGGTATTCACATGCATAGGAGCAACACAAAAAAAAAACAGAAAGGAAAAGTCAAATCCAATATAATTCCACACAGAACTAAAAAAAATGCACTGGACACAATCAATGGCAGCTTTAACTTAATAATGGTAGCACCCCCTTTTGGAAAAAATTATTGAAATCAATGGCTTCCTATAATCATAAATGAGTTTCTTAATCCTCTCTACTGGAATTTTGGACCACTCTTCTTTTGCAAACTGCTCCAGGTCAGATTTGAAGGATGCCTTCTCCCAACTGCTGTTTTGAGATCTCTCCTCAGGTGTTCAGATCTGGACTCATTGCTGGACATTTCAGAAATCTCCAGTGCTTTGTTGTAACCATTTCCGAGTGCATTTTGCAGTGTGTTTCAGGTCATTGTCCTGCTGGAAGACCAATGACCTCTGGTAAAGACACAGCTTTCTGACAGTGTCCACTAAGCTGTGCCTCAAAATTCTTTGATAAATAAACAGATTTCATGATACCATTCACACAGTCAAGGCATCCAGTGGCAGAAGCAGCAAAGCGACCCCAAAACATCTTTGAACCTCCACCATGTGTGAACGTAGGGGCTGCGTCCTTTTTTTTGAAGGCCTTATTTCTTTTTCTGTAAATAGTGCCATGATTTCCTTTACCAAAATGCTCTACTTTTGTCAGCCTTTGTGTCAGCAGTGTTGTCCTCCTGGGTCTCCTACCATAGCGTCCCTTTCATTCAGATAGTGACGGATAGTGCGAGCCAACACTGTTGTATCTGTCCACGTCCAGGGAGGTTCGCTATTGTGCCATGGGCTGTAAACCTCTTGATTATATCGTGCACAGTGGACACAGGAACATTAAGATCTCTGGTGATGGACTTGTAGCCTTGAGATTGTCCATGTCTTTTCAAAAAAACTTCTTAAATCTATAGACAACACTTCTACACAACTCTTTTCTCCATGCTCAGTGTGACACACAACACAAAGGTTAAGTGAACTTTTCTCTAGTTTAACTAGTTGCAAGTGTGATTACTATATTGCCTACACCTGTTACTTACCATAGGTGAGTCTGAATACAAATTACAGGAACATCACATGCTTGAAAAGCAATTGTTTCTTACAATGTTGACAAGGTGCCATTAATTTTGTCCAGTCTGTTTTTAAGTTCTGTGTGAAATCTTATCAAGTTTGACTTCTTACCAGAAGATTTGCAATTGGAACAGTTTTCTGACAGAATCGCAAGGGTGCCGATATTTTTGGGCATGGCTGTACCTTGTACAGCTACTCACAATCCTTTCACAGTGCTGCATATTTCCATTCAGACAGTAGGCAGAGCCGTTACCTCGCTACCAACAACCTCAAACTCAAACCTCTTTCTCAATTGTCTCGGCTCTAATCCTCCCAGACAGCAAGGGTTTTTGCCACACCGACCTTTTGCCCTGTTCTGCTTTGCAAACTGTCAGTATTACGAATAAATTAGTGATAATCATCTCACTGTTTTTTTTTTTTTTTTAGGGGTGGGGTTATTTATGTTCTCTAATTATGCTGAATCATTGCAGACCGCAGACAGCCGGTGTCTCCGTCCTGCAGAGTGGCAGAAATTGTACCAAAGGTCATGCAGGTCGATTCCATGTAACAGCTTAAACATGCTTAAAGGATGGATCGCGGAGACAAGGAGATTTACCGCTGGAGGACCTCCAGATGTTGGCGAAGGCGAAGGGCAGATAAAAGCAAAACGCCTGGTCTAGCTCTTGACAGGTCAAATTGAGACGCTGCAAATTCTTGAGCATCTATTAAGGACTGTTCAGCCAATCAGCACACAGAAGGAAACATTTTTTGGGGTGGGTTTTCGTAGTTTCGTAAACAGTTTGTTGTAAAGATGGTTGTTGATGGTTTGGATTTTTTTTTTAAGAAATTTGAAAGGAAGTTTGGGATGAATGCTAGAAGATTTTTTTAGGAGCATAATACAAATATATAATATTTTTGGAATTTTTACAACCATATATCTTATAAAAGAAAATTGAGGGGAAGTAGAATGAGTGCAAACGTAGGAGAATATCAATCTCAAACGAGTAAATTGAAGGAACATCTTTTTTTTCAAATGAAAGTGCAATAGGAAATAAGAAAAAAAAAAGAAACCTCTAGTAAATTGATTGAGTCTATTGTGAGTTTTGGATTTTGCAGCAAAAAAAAAAAAAAAAAAAAAAAATTATAAACGTAATTTATAATAATGAGAAAAATTGCAAAGGCAGATTCAGAAATCAGACAGTTAGCGCACACATTGAACAACTTTTATCTGGGTCTGTCTTGTGCGTCTCCATTGTTCTTTCTTGCGAGTTTAGCTTGTTTGTTCTTACGCCTATCAATCGATCAGTGCAGTAGTTTTCAGGGGGCAATGGGTAAGGCACCCATCTGTCTATATAAGGTCCAACAGTTAACAATGCATGTCAGAGCACAAACTGATCCATGATGTCGAAGGAATTATATAATAAATTGAGTAGTTTTTTGTACTTCTACTTATTAATTTAGCTTTTAAAATCTTTAATTTTATAATATATATA
>MU595339.1:0-40943 GCA_024362625.1 Silurus asotus
TTGGTGAACTGGTGAAATCTTTAAGCTCAATCTTTGAATTCTGTTCTTTAAATGTCCAGTCTGTAGGATTTAGTGGTAAATAACTGTGTGGTTGCAGATTGCAACTAGCTTCATCCAAGCTGAATTAGAAAAAGTGAGTGGTCCTATCTAGAGCCAGTGTTTGTTTTTCCGTTGTGGGTTACCATAGGAACATGTTGGCCTCTGTGGAAGGGCACCGTATTTAGATAAAAACTGGCCATTCTAAAGTAATTAAAGCACAATTCTTATTTTCAGGAATATGTGTAACCCTAAATGTTACACACTGGACCATTGAGTTACCTGTTTATCAATCTAAAGTGAAATTTTCACATACTTCAATTATTCATATACTTCAACTATTACAGCTTCGCTTTTATTTCTTAGGTCCAATATATTTTTACTTGTTGAACATTGCTGTGGTGAAACCTCTATCGCCATTGCCTTCGAAGGGAGCTGGCAGAAGACAAAAAAACTCCTTCTTCAGAAGATCGAGAAAATCAATGGTCTTGTACCAGACTCTGCCACAAAAATCGATGTAGCTGTGATGGAGCATTCCCTTACTGGAGAGAGCACTGTGTCTCAAATATGGCAGTGGGAGGTTCATGGCAGTGGTATATCAGCTTTCAGATGCTTCACAAGAATGTATTTACAGGTCAGCTATATAGAACAGAATAATCTAAAATTTAATTTGATTTTAAAAAAGTATGTGTTTGTAGTTACAAAACAGTGCCATATATTGTGTGAGATTGTCTCATGTGAACATGTAACTGTTGTTGATTTTTAGCAAACATTTCAATCAAGAAGCAAATTCATGACCAAGTGATGTTGACAATGCAACTACAAGAGTTAAAAGGCATTTTGGTGTTGAAATCCACTTCACTTAAAACCACTTCACTTTGACCAGGCTTGAATAAGCATGCATTGGGCTTGGCCATGGAGAACATAAGCAGCCCTGAAGAGTTCTTTCAGTTTTGAACCTTGTGGCACCTGTTTTATCAGTCAATCAGCTCTTAGCAAAGTTAGCTGATTAGGTCACTAAACTGTCAGCTAGTTTATGTTTTGGACAGAGTAAAGAGAGAATCAATTCATCAATTTGTTAGAGCAACAACTGTGTCTGTATGAAACAAGGCTTAAAATTGACTGAACTGTTCAGGGCTGCTTGTGTACTCCATGCACAGTGCAATGCTTAATCAAGTCTGGGTAAAAATCAGTGTTGACTACACAAGGCTAAATGAGTTTGGTGGAATGGCTCGAGTCTGCAGTGAATGTTACTGTTAATTCATGCCAGGCTTTTTCAAGTGAGCACAGCTTTCCATTAACTGTGTTGATGAAATACCCCCATTACGGTTCCTCTTCAGAATTTCTTTGTGTATTTGTTAATGCTTTACACACCTTGTTCATTCTATATATTTATTTGATCTATTTTTGTATATTTTATTTATTGCTTTATAAAAACATAAAGAAAGAAAGAAAAAAAGAAAAAAAAGAAAGAAAGAAAGAAAGAAAGAAAGACTCTTGTACTTCATGTATATCTTAAATGACAGGTGTCTCATCCAATGATCAGTAAGTGTTTCATTCACAAACTATACCTCTCTTTTCCGCTTTGTCTGAATTGTCATTGTGTTTTCGTATTTTTTAATTTGTTTTTGAATATGTTCATTTGTTTTCAGATTTGTTATTCAGCTTTTTAATTTGTTATTTTGTTTTCAGATTTGTTATTTTGGTTTTGCATTTGTTATTTTGTTTTCGGGTTTGTTTATGTTCTCTAATTTGTTAATTTGTTTTCTGATTTGTTATTTTGTTTTTGCATTTGTTATTTTGTTTTCGGATTTGTTAGTGTTTTGCACTTCTTGGCCACCGTACATTATACTTTTAACAGCAGCTATCAAAGCAGTTGATCATTGAACAATGGTACACATTTTTTCTTTCTAATCATTTTAGTTTTAATGGGAGCTCCATCACCTTAAGTATAACATTAAGAGTAATTGCAGACATTCAGTTGCAGATTTGAGTTCTGTTGGGTCAGACGGATATCCAATTATATCAATAACCCATGCTGCTGTAGTTGAAGTGAATGTAAGTTTAACCCGGTAACGTGGCAAAGTACTTACACTGCGACCGACTGCGGATTTTAAAGGAGATACGGTAATGATCTGAAATAACCTCTGTGAAATTATGACTATTTTTAATATTTCATCAAAATATTAGTATTAAATTAAGATTGTGTCACCACTATGTCCTATAACATTATGATTAATTCCTACTGAATCTAGAATGGACACAACTGCTGCTTTTAAGATTTTCCCTGATTATCAAAATCAATATTAAAGTCAGCAAAAATGAATGCTTTGTATAAAGAAGTAGAAGCAAAATTTTTAATGAAATCCACACATTCTAAAAGAAAATCTGAGTATATTCCCTGGGGGTCTATAAATAATAATTAATGGAATTGACTGACCAGACTTTTTTCTGAAAGCTGCATTTGATATGTTGGTGTAAAGAACAAAAATGTGTGTTTTTTTTTTTTTTGTGTGATGCTTAGATTAATATTATAAATAACTGTTATTTAGACAGGGCTGGTGTATATAACTGTACCCAGGAGAATTTGCTTCCTTTTATGGTAGATATTCAAATGGTTTAAGCCACATTTCTGTTAAAACATTAAATTAAACACCTGATCAGAGGTCAGAGGTGCTGGCTGTGTGTTCAGTCTTCTCTATTGTAACGTTATGCAAGTACACAAACATTTAGGTAATTTCTTTATTTGCATTTCGCTCTGGCAACAGACACAATCTCAATATGGTGGACCCTGAATGACGACTCAGCAGATGGTCAGTTTGTCTGCTCCCTGGCTTTGTCTCTGGATAGTGACTGGTTAACAAGTCCTGTTCTGAGACTATGACTTTTCTTAGAGAACCTGCACTTGCTAAGAAACAACGACTTTAAGGGTAATAGGTAGGTGTATATCAAGACTCTTCTCTGTTCTGCCACCAAGGTGGTGGAATGAACTTCCCCATGATGTCTGAACAGCTGTCAGTCACTGCCCAACTTCGAACGACGGGTGAACATCTTTACTCTTCCTGAAACACTTACAATAGCACTTCTTTTTTTTTTTTTTTTTATATTTAAAAAAGTTCTATTATTCCTGAGTTTTAGTCTGATGGTATCTTAATTCTGTAATCTCATGAACCAGTGTTGATTTATTCACAGGTGAAGAGATTCAAAGCACTTTTGTACGTTGCTATGAATAAGGGCATCTGCTATATGCAGTAAATATAAATGTAAGCTGAGCTGCGATGTCCAACACCCTGACCTAAGTCTACATCTACTCACCCTGCTAAAAGTGCTCCGAGTCTCCATCAAGGAATTAATCAACACTGGTTCAGTAAATTGCAAACTTACAATACCATCAGTCTAAAACTCTATTGGGAGGAAAAACAGTGCACTTTTTTAACTAAGACACATGGAAATGTAACACACTTCATATCTAACAGGAGGTAATTAAATAATGGCCTACAGTGGACTTGGTAATGAGGGTCACTCTGAAACTCTGCTTTCTATGGTTTACACTGTGGAACGTTTCATTGCCTTCATGGTCCAGTGCTGGGATGTGATGGTGGATGAATCTGGGAGAAGTGAATGGAAGGATCCCACACCAGTGAACAATTTTACTAATAACAAGGATAAAGAGAGAGAACATGTGAGGAGGAGGAATGGACTGAGCAGAATAATAAAAAAAAACTTTATTCGTGGGGAAATTTTCAAAAAGTTGTGTAGAAAGAAGAGTGAAAAAAAACTCAATTTATATTTCTTCTATACTTTATATAAAATGATTATATTTTTATAGGAGTTTTTGTAGGAAATATTATATAATACATCATATACATATTATATACATCCAGGTGTGTGTGTGTGTGTGTGTGTGTGTGTGTATGCAGGCACTAAAGATGGCACTGATCCCATATCGGGGTTGATCACCTGATACTAGTAAGAAATGGAGATCAGATCAGAGAGAAAATAAAGAATGGATTGGGTCTGATCCTGTAGCATAAAGATAGAAACTCTATTAAATACTAACTAAAGCACAAAGTAATACATGTGATTTGGACTCCTTCTGCTCTGGGCTTTTTCACGTCAACTCCTCAGATCCTGTAGATAAACGTGTTCTCGGTTTGCAGACACGGAAATGCAGGAACACTGGAGTCTTCACACAAAATTGTTCACCACCAACCAACTCTATAAGAGAAAGAAGTGAATCATTAACAGAAAACTAGAAGGAGGTGTTTGAAGATCAGCAGCAGGTAAATTTCTATGATTTATGGAAACCAGGATTTGATTCCAGTGTATCATTTGCCCTTCAACATTTCTTCATGCTTATATAATATCTTTGGTAGAACATTTAGTGAGAACAAATGAGACGGTGCAGAAGATGGAAGAGGAGCATGAGCAGATATTTGCATCACATCACTGCACTTCTCCAATCCCAGGCTGTAGAGTTTTTCTGCTTTTAATAAAGACCATTGCTGTGGAGCTTCTCTCTTGTTCTACATGGATATTAAAGTGCAGACTTTAAGAACAAGCTGAAGGGAATTTTACAGGAATGATAGAAGACACGGTGTGGAGGTGGAGAGATAAAAGCACTGTCCGAGTGAGGAAACCAGCTGCTTACAGGAAATCCAATATTTGTGGAATAAAAGATGATCATCATCTAATAAATAATGCTAATGTGCTAAAGAACATTAATGTAGTAAATAACGCTAATGTAGTAAAATAACGCCAATGTGCTAAACAACGCTAATGTAGTAAATAACACTAATTATTACATCAGTTTCAGTGTTTATATAAAACAGATTATTACTCACATCAGTGTCTGTAGTTTGTAACGTTTATCATCCTTCAGATCAGAGAGACACTTCACTCCTGAGTCTCCTACATTATTCCCAGACAAATTCAGATCTCTCAGGTGTGAGGGGTTTGATCTCAGAGCTGAAGTGAGAGCAGCACAGCCTTCATCTAATACTCCACAATCATACAACCTGCAGATACACAATGACACCGACTTCACTCTCTCAATTGGGGGGGGGGGGATAGGGAGAGGGAAGGAGGAAGGAATGAAGGAGAGAGAGGGAGAGGGAGAAAACAAAAGGGATGGAGCAGAGGGAGAGGAAGGAAGAGAAGGAGGAAGGAATGGAGGAGAGAGAGGGAGAGGGAGAGAGAGGGGGGAAAGAGAGGAAGAGAGTACGGTAGCCGAGAAGTGCAAAACAGAAAAACAACTTAAAAAAAAAAAAAATTAACAAGTTAGAAAACATTAACAAATGCAAAAAAAAATTAAAAATTAATCCAAAAACACAAAGACGATTCAGACAAAGTGGAAAAAGGAGGTATAGTTTGTGAATGAAACTCACTGATCATTGGACGAGAAACCTGTCATTCAAGACATATAGGAAGTATAAAATCTAACTTTGTTTCTTGTACATGTCGAAAGTTCTTTGTTTACTTTGAACTATTTTTTATTATTTGAATTATTGCACCTCTAAATATAAGAAAATAACAGAAGTAAACAGAATCAGGGAGAAACTGGAATGAATTGAAAGCTACTTTGAGGAAGGACATTCATATGCAGTGCTGTTGGAGATGCTGCAGTATATCTTCACATAAAGATTAGTTTCTCCCCTTTACACATACTTTCCAACTTTCTCTTGCTGCAGACTGTTACTTCAAACACATTATGGTCTGTTATCCATAACTGGCTTTACACAAAGGTTCCCCATCTAAGAACTTTCACTGTGAAGGACATTATCTTTGGACTTGTAATGAACAATAACAAAGACGACTTTCTTGTTAATTCTTCTGATGAGAAAATTTTATATACACAAATCGAAATAAATCGAAATTGAAACCAACGTTTTTTGCATTTTATAATGAGTTTATTTCTTTCACAAAAGCAATAAAAGTGATTTAAAAGAAAATGCAATTAATCTTTTGTTGTCCTTTATTAAAAAAATATGATTTACAGAATAAACTATAGCCTTTCTTATTTTTATCCTTTTTTATTAAATGTTATTATTATTATTATTATTATACATTTTACCTACCTTTTCCGCTTTGTCTGAAGTCTTGTTGTGTTTTTGGATTTGTTATTTTGTTTTTGCATTTGTTAGTGTTTTGTAATTTGTTAAATTGTTTTCTGATTTGTTTTGCACTTCTTGGCCACCGTAAGAGAGGAAGGGAGAGGAGAGAGAGGGAGGGAGGGAGAGTAGAGAGAGGGAGAGAGAGGTGGGAGAGAGGGAGGTGGGTAGGAAGGGTTATAAGAGAGCAAGAAGGATGGAGGAGAGAGAGGGAGGGATGGAGGAGAGGGAGAGAGGAAAGGGAGGGGTGGAGGGAAGAGAGGTGAGAGGGATGGAGAGAGAGAGGGAGGGAGGGAGGGAGGGTGGGATGGAGGCAAGAGAGGAAGGGAGGCATGGAGAGAGAGGGACAGGGAAGATGGGGAGGGATGGGGAGAGGGAGGGAGAGAGAGGGAGGGAGAGAGAGAGACTTGACTTTTAACACACCTTTATTTTTATTTTTTCACTTAGTTAACATTCCACCTTAGTACCTGAACTATTGATAACATGCTTGAAAAAATAAATAAATAATAAAAAATAAATGCAAAGATGGATGGACACTTTCATAAATGTTAACATGGATAAATAGGTAAAAGGAGAAAGTAAAATTGCTAAATAAATACTGGTGTGTGTGTAAAAATGAAAAAAAAAAAAAAAAAAGATAACTACATTAAAACCTGCTTATGCACCCATTAAAACATCACACATTTAGAAGCAGTTGATGATTCTGGTCCAGTGTGCACACGACTTCATTCAGTGCCCAGGCATTAACAAAACCATCCAGATTCTTTGCGAATATGCGAACTCCACCCTGAGCCTAGCAAATATAAAAGCTCTAACCATCACATCAGGATCCACTGTACCTTCACTTCTGAGCTTCCTTTTCCTGGTTAATCAAATTGCCAGCTTTGATTCTCCTATTAGGAAGTTTATAAGGCAGGGAATTCATTAGCCCTTCATTAAAGTTACTGCCTAGGTCTCTGACCAATCCCTCTGAACAGTCCTCTCAGCCTGCGGCAGTGTAGAAACTGATGGTCTACTGATTCATCTGTGTTATAGAAGGGACATTCCCTGCCTACAGTGGGGTCGATGTGTGCCACATGTCTGTTTATAGCTACCGCCTAGATCCGCATTGCGTCTCTTTATTGAAGGTTTGTACATGTATCTCCAGCAGCCTTTGGGAGACGAGTCTGCCCCAAACACTCCTGCCCACTTTGAATCTTCACAGTCTTTGAGCACGCTATAGTTTGACTACCTTTATGCAGCTGATGTACAGTGCTTTCTTCAAGGTTTTCTTAAAGTCCTCCAGTTGAGGGGTCCTTAAGCTTATGGGAGAGCCTTTCTCTGGCTCCGCCTCCACCACAGCTGAAACCTGCACCTTAGAAAAGTAGCTGTGGTTTCTTGCCCCTTAGCTCGTCTTCTCCATGTTCTTCAAGGCTCTGTTTGAAGGCAGAGGGTGGTTCTGAGAGGATGCTTTTTGTCGTGAGCCTAATGAACCTAATGGACTTGGTACCTGTAAAGCCAGACATCTCTTCTGGGCTCCTCTAGCTGGCACTGTTCCTCAGGTCTGTGATCTGCATGAATCCCGCTTTTGCTATGATAATTTTAACACTCCTGTGTTCCAGTATCTGTACTTGGATTAGTGGGTTGTTAAAGAGAGGTTTATTCTCTTTTCAGTGTCCAGAATTTGAAAGGTCCCTCTGGACAAAAATTTGTGTCCAGGCTGTTAGAAAAGATATGTAGAAAGTAGAAAATTCCCTTAAATCCACATTGCACACTCTGGTTAAAAACAGTTCCATGTCATATCTAAAAATGTTCGCTTTTTGCAGCGGGGTGCGGGCTTTGTCTGTCTTCAAGCTGCATAAAGACAGGAGTCTTTGTGCAGCTTGAAGTCTGAAGGTCCTGATTCTGTTTTGGATGTCCATCAGACCCTTACCCCCCTCCTGAACAGGGAGGTAGAGTGCAGCAGCTTGTACCCAGTGCTGTCCGGCCCAGAAAAAGTCAGTTAGCTTCTTTTGTAACGCCTGCACAATACTGCTGAGGTGAGCCAGAACGCTCATTTTGTGCCACAGTGCTGAAGCGGCCAGGTTGTTTGCAACCAATACTCGACCCCTGTATGAAAGCCGAGGTAGCACCCAGGACCATCGAGACAACAGGTCACACATTTTCTCCACCATGCCCTCCCAGTTTTTCTGCATATAGTCTGCTTTCCCTAGATGTACACCTAAAATCTTCAGACCTTTCCTTCCCCACTTGACTCCACCTGGAAGTACTGGAGGTGTCTTTACATGCCAGTCACCTTTTAGGTAGCCTTCCCGCTTTTCCGAATTCACCTTTGCTAATGAGACTTTTTCATAGTTGAATAAAATTGCTGGTAAAACTGATACATCACCGTTACCTTCTATAATTACAATAACATCATCGGCATAAGCAGAGAAAGTGATTGGTCTGTTTTCAAAACCTTTAACACAAAGTCCTTGTAATTTCTCTTTTAGCTGGCAAAGTAGCGGTTAAATTGTCAATGAGTTCAACTGACCTGATAGCGGGCAGCCTTGCCTGATGCCCCTGTGCACCTGGACTGGGTAGCCAACCCCCCCACCTTAAGCAATGCAGCAGCTCCCCAATATAAAAGTTTTACACATGAAATAAAATTCTCAAACAGAACAGCTTCCTTAATTGTGGGCCACCAAAAACATTGGTGCAGGAGAGCCAAGGTGTGAGGGGTATCCGGGTGGCAGAAAGTCGAGAGCATTGACACCACTGGAGGACCTGTAAACGGAGCTGGTCTGGAACATAGAGTCTACCCTCAGGACAGCCATCCGGGGTGGGTTGCCCTGAAGTAGCTCTGTGCACCTTGCGTTTAATGTCCAAGCAAAGGACTCTGACGGAAACTGACGGAAGGAAACGGATGAAGGATGTAACTAGGGTCTACCCCCGCCTCCTTGTCACAAGAACCCAGTCGGAACAGGGCATCCGGTTTGCTGTGCTTGGAGCCCAGACATTAGGACAGGGTAAAACAAAAACGGCCAAAAAATAGCCCGCACCTGACCTGCCGGGGGTTGAGGCGCTTGGCTGCCCGTAGATACTTCAGGTTGCGATGGTCTGTCCACACAATGAAAGGGTGCTCGGCCCTTCAACCCATGTCACCATTCCGCAAGCGCCAGCTTGACAGCCAGCAGCTCGTGGCCCATGATGGAGTAGTTCTGTTTTGCGGGACTTAGTTGGCGTGAAAAGAAGGCACAAGGATGGAGGCGGTTGTCAGTGGCTCCTCTTTGAGACAAGATGGCCCCCACACCTTTGTCAGAGGCATTAACCTCGACAAATTGTCGGAAAGGGTCAGGCAGAGTAAGGATAGGTGCAGAAAACGATGGAGCATGTCCCGAAGGACGTCGTTGACCAGGGCCTGGAAGACAGCTAGGTCATTATTGAGGCCAAACGGCATGAGGGGGAAGGGTGAATGATCCCAGATGCGAAAGATTCCTGGATGTGATCAGTCACAGCCTCTCTTTCAGGACCAGTCAGGTGGTAGAGGCGACTTCGGGGGGCATCGTTCCCGGCAGTAGGTCAATACAGCAATCATAAGGACAGTGGGGAGGTAGAGATAAGGCTCTCACTTTACTTCAGACGGTGCACAGATCATGGAACTCTGCAGGAACAGAGCTGAGATCAGTGAAACATCCCCTCCCAAAATGATTTTGGATCCGAGGGATCGAGGTGAGACAGCTGGCTTGGCATGAGATTTCCCCATTCCAACACCCGGCCCCAGGTGAGGCTTGTGCCTCTGCAACCACGGGAAACCGAACATGGCAGGTGCTCGCGGTGATGGGATGATGAGGAACGATAATCATTCATAATGTTCAGCGGTGGAAACGAGGAGAGGCTTGGTGCGGTGGGTGACCCCATGAGGAACGTGGCCATCGAAAGCATGGCCCAGGAAAGGAGCAGGGAATGGTTTGGACTCAATGCCCAGTTGGCGAGCAAGTTCCTCGCCCAAAAACTCAGCGTCTGCCCCGGAGTCAACAAACACCGCTAATTCACAGCTGTGGCCCTTGACGTCGACCCGAACCTTGAGCAACGGTGTGGAGGGGGCTGGGAGTCCTTTGTCCGGTGCTGGGCGTCCTTTGTCCCCCCCCCCGCGTGGAACTACCTCATCCACCGTTCGAATCGGGAAGATCTTTGCCCACGTGCTCATTCTTGATCTCGCCGTTGAGTCCCTGGATGAAAGCGTCATGGAGAGCCGTGGAATCCCATCCACTCTCTGCCACGGTGGTGCGAAAACTGTGACGTATTCAGCTACAGATCCCCTGTCTTCAGTGGTCCGGAACAAGGACCGGGCGGAATCCAGCGGCATCCTGCAGTAAAAGATCTTGCGTAGCTCCTCTGAAAATGCATGATAAGAGGCACAGACCAAGAACTGGCATTCCCACTCCGCCGTGGCCCACCGTTTGGCCTTACCCAAAAGTAGGGAGATCACATAGGCCAACTTGGTAAGTTCATCCGGAAAAGATAAAGGCCGAAGCTGAAAAGTTATTTTGCAGTTTAACAGGAACGGCCTGCACTCCCCTGGTTGTCACGCAAAGTGCTCAGGAGTCAGTAGACGTACCTCACACCAAACTTATAAGCTCAAGACTCGCAACTTGAATCCCGTTCATTAAAAAATTAAATAAATGTAAAACAAACAAATGCTAAAAATAACTACAAATAAAACACCACACACTCTATTAGTCTTCATCAGAGTTTTCCCTATTGACCTTTGTTATTAGCTTTTTTAATCCAAAGATTTCCTGATCAGTAAAAGCTCTTTCTCTTCTAAAGTGCTTTATCTCATTGACAAACTGCTTGAAGTCCGGGAAAAACTCCTCGACTAATACGTTCTTTTGTCACTTGGTGGTTCTTAAAAACACTTTTATGTCCTCAGCGCTATATAATAGGTTCAATGGTTCCTCCTGAAAGTCTAAATTAAAGACTGAATCAGACATCGTGTCTTCACTCTGCATCCCTGTGCCTGCCTCTGCCAGCGCAGGCTGCTCCAGCACTGATCCAGAGTCCACTGTGACTTTGTCGTTTTCACAAGGCCTCTCCGGCTCCAGTTCAGCCGAGCAGGGCTTCTCCTGGTCCAGTTCAGATAACCATGGCTTCCTCAGGCCCAGTTCAGCTGAGTGGGGCTTTTCTGGGCCCGGTTTAGCCGAGCAGAGCTTCTCCTGGTCCGGTTTGGCCGAGCAGGACTTCTCTGGAGTGGGTATGTTGTTAGTGGACCTCTTGTCTACAGTCTGAGCTTGGGGCTCACCCTTCCCAGGCCCTGGTGCAGCAGCAGTTATAGGGCTTTCAGCAGCAGGCTGAGCTGAAGCCGCAGGGGGAACGACTCCAGCAGGTTCTGCTGCTTCCTACCCAGGTCGCTTGGAGACACCAGGTACACGCTGTTTTTTTAGCACAGGCGCGCACAAGATGCCCTAACTGACCACATTTAAAACATTTTATTTCTGAATCGGAGGAGACAAAGATGTTGTAGTCAATCACATCAATCCTAAACTTGAAAAACAGATTTAGTTCTACAACACCCTCATTCAGAACCAGAAACACCATCCGCCTAAAAGACACCAAGTGCTTAACTAGTGGGGACTTACAGCCAAAGGGGAATTTGTTAATTGGGGAGATGGTTTGCCCGTACAAAGACAGCTCTTTCACAATCACATCATCACTTATGAGAGGAGGAACATTTGATAGCAGCACATTTTTTGCAGGAGAACTGAGGGGAGAAACCAATATTAATTTATTATTTAAAACAATTCTTTTCTGGATCAGTTTAGTCACTTTTTCAACTGTTCATGAAAACAAAAAAAGCACTGTTCTGGAGGCAGAGACAATATTTTCATGCCCTGCCTGATGACCCCAATGCAGGACGCCGGCGAGGTATATATTCAACATCTTTATTCACAAAAAACTAAATCAGGTAAAACCCAGAGTAACCCACAGGCTGAGTAGTCAAAAAAAACACAAAAACTAAGTGTCCGAAAACTTACGACCACACGCTGGATAGTTTACATAAGAAAAATAACAAAAACAAAGTGTCCGAAAACATATGACCAAATGCTGAATAGTCTACGTACAAAAAAACACGCACGAAACAAAGTGTCCGAAAACTTATGACCACATGCTACATAGTCCACGTAAGAAAACTCATCCCTGATGCTCTCAAGAGAACACTAAGATAAATCACTCAGCTGCTCCTCCACTTCACAAGCCTGAGCTCCCTCAGCTCCAACAGCCACCACCTGATCTCCTTCTTCACCTCCCTTACTTGTCTTTTCACTCTCTTCTCTAACTTTCTATTCACATCACTGACTATTACAGTCACATTAGTGATTATCACACTCATCACTGACCATCACACTCACATCACTGACCATCACACTCACATCGCTGACCATCACACTTATCACTGATTATTACACTCATCACTGACCATCACACTCACATCACTGACCATCACACTCACATCGCTGACCATTACACTTATCACTGATTATTACACTCATCACTGACCACCACACTCACCACTGACCGTCACACTTTTCACAGACCATCACACTCATCAATGACCATTAAACTCACATTACAGACCATTACACTCACATCACTGACCATTACACTCATCAGGGACTATCACACTCATCACAGACTATCACACTCACCTAACTGACCATCATACTCATCAGGGACCATCACACTCATCACAGACCATCACACTCACCTCACTGACCATCATAATCATCACTGACATTACACTCACATCGCTGACCATTACACTCACATCTCTGACCATTACACTCACATCACTGCCCATTAAACACACATCACGGACCATAACACTCACATCAGTGACCATTACACTCACATCACTGACCATTACACTCACATCTCTGACCATTACACTCACATCACTGCCCATTAAACTCACATCACTGACCATTACCCTCACATCACTGACCATCACACGCACATCACTGACTATTACACTCATTACTGACCATTACACTCACATTACTAACCATTACACACATCACGGACCATAACACTCACATCAGTGACCATGACACTCACATCACTGACCATTACACTCACATCACTGACCATCCCATTCACATCAGTGACCATTACACTCACATAACTGACCATCACATTCATCACGGATCATCACACTTATCGTAGACCATCACACTCAATTTACTGACCATTACATTCACATCAGTGACCATTACACTCACATATCTGACCATCACACTCATCACAGACCATCACACTCACCTCACTGACCACCATACTCATCACTGACCATTACATTCATCAATGACCATCACACTCACATCACTAAACATTACACTTATTACTGACCATTACAATCACATCACTGACCATCAAACTTACATCACGGACCATCACACTCACACCGCTGACCATCACACTCATTACTGACCATTACATTTACATCACTAACCATTACACTCACATCACGGACCATCACACTCACATCACTGACCATTACACTCACATCACTGACCATCACCCTCATCACTGACCATTACACTCACATCACTGACCATAAACTCACATCACTGACCATCACACACATCGCTGACCATCACCCTCATCACTGACAATTACACTCATCACTGTCCATTAAACTCACATCACTGACCATCACACTCACATCACTGATCATCACACTCATCACTGACCATTGCATTTACATCACTGACCATCACACTCACATCACGGACCATCACACTCACATCACTGACCATCACACTCATTACTGACCATTACACTCATCACTGACCATTACACTCACATCACTGACCATTACACTCACATCACTGACCATCACCCTCATCACTGACCATTACACTCACATTACCACTGACCATCACACCCATTACTGACCATTACACTCACATCACTGACCATCACACTCGCATCACTGACCATCACACTCATCATTGACCATTAGTTAGTTAGTTAGTTTATTTTTTTCTCCAGTCATTCAAACATAACAACATCCACAAACAGAATTTTTATAGTAAAGCAATGACTGAAGGGGTTTAGGCTGAAGTAAAACACTTATTAATGCCTAACCCTATTTACAACCAATTATAAATACCCAACATGAGGCAACAATAATCAGAAAGCAGCAAAGTGAAAACAGATATAAGAATATTACCAGCTATATATGAACAGCTCATACAGATAACCTATTATTAAAAATATTTTTTCAAATATAAGCCATTACTAATAACATTACACAAATCACCTTGTCTATTATCCTTAAAACATTCCATTACCCTAATACTGCCATGTATCATTACATAATACACCGGCCTTCTACTAGTTTTAATGATCTTTAAACTAAACTGAACAATATCATTCTAATGCAATATAACTACCAAGTACATTTAATTTGACATTTTTTTTGAACACCTTTTTTGATATAGATTGTTTTATTTTGTCCTCCAGACTATTCCATAGATTGACTCCTCTAACTGAGAAACACCTCGCTTTAGTATTGGTCCTAACTTTATTTTTTTGATAGACCCCGATTCCTCTCAAATTATATCGAGTCTCTCTTGGCTTAAACCTCTCCTGAATACAGACTGGGAGCTTAAGATTGTGAACCTCATACATCATTACAGCTGTGCTTAGATCCTCCAAATCCTGTCATTTCAATGCATTCATTTTAATAAACAATGGGTTAGTTGGGGTGTAATAATCAACTCTGTTAACAATTCTAATAGCCTTCTTCTGCAATATGAAGATAGCTTTGATAATAGATTTATAATTATTCCCCCATATTTCCACACAATAGTTTAAGTACGGAAGAATGAGCGAATTGTATAATAAATATAATGAATTTTGATTTATCAATGATTTAATTTTACACATTATACCAATCGTTTTAGATATTTTTGTCTTTTAATAGTTTATGTGTAATTTCCAATTGAGTTTATCATCAACATGGATACCCAAAAAATATGTATTACACACTCTCTCAATTTCTATATAATTAATTTTTATTTTTATTGGTTCCTCAATTTTTCTATTTCCAAAAATAATATATTTAGTTTTATTCAAATTCATTGATAGTTTGTTATAGTCAAACCAACTTTTTTATTTTGAAAGCTCTTTTTCCACTATCTTCAAAAGAAAATCTACATTTTGTCCAGAGCAATAGTAACTAGTATCATCGGCAAACAAGATACAATTTAACTTTGTTAATACCTTCGGAATATAATTTATGTACATTATAAACAGCTTTGGCCAAAGTATAGAGCCCTGTGGCACTCCGTGTGTTATGTTTGTTCTTTCAGAGTCAAAGTTGTTTATATGTACATATTGATCTCTGCCACTAAGATAATTTCTCAACCAATCATGGGCAATGCCTCTTATACCATATCGTTCTACTTTAGCCAACAGGTAATTATGATCAATGGTATCAAATGCCTTGCTCAAATCAATAAAGACACCGACAGTGTACTCTCCATTGTAAAATGCTGTAGATATCTCCTCAACCAGTTCAATGACTGCCATTGAGGTTGCTTTATTTGCCCTGAAACCAAATTGATAATCTGAAATAAGGTTGACTTTATTGAGATAATCATCATGTCTTATAACATATAACTTTTCCAAAATTTTGGATAATTGTGAAAGTAGTGAGATTGGCCTGTAGTTTGAAAATTGATGTTTATCTCCACTTTTAAAAATGGGTACTACCTTGGCCGTTTTCATGTTAGACGGAAAGATCCCCATAAAAAAATATTGATTACAAATGTAAGTAAGTGGAGCAACAATTCTATGTACAATTTCTTTAACTACAATGATATCAAAATCAAAACAGTCTGTTGACCTCTTATTCCTAAATTTATTTACAATTTGTATGATTTCATTTTCATTCACACTCCTCAAAAACAAAGAGCTCACATTTCCTTTAATAATATTTTTATCTATTTCCTTTACCTCTGATGGTTGAGGGATTTCATTAGCTAGAGTGGGTCCAACATTTACAAAAAAATTGTTGAACGCCATTGATATTTCCTTATTTACCGTTTAAGATTTGGCTGTCTTTCACAAAATAATTTGGATAATCATTTTTATTAGTTCGCTTCTTAATAATACTATTTAATAATTTCCAAGTACTGTGGATGTTGTTTTTGTGCTGTTCCAAAATATTTATTATTTTTGTAAACTTTATATTTGTCCTCTGCTTCTTTAGTTCTATGTTTCATAAATAATTTGTGAAGGTATTTTTTCTTTTTGCAAGTGTTAGCTATGCCCTTTGTTATCCATGGTTTCTCTAGGTTGGTTCTGTCTTTAATAAAGTATTCCTTTAGTGGGCAATGTTTATCATAAAGAACTGTTAGTGTAGACAAAAAAATGTCATAGGCCTTGTCAGGATCAGAGGTGGCATAGACCTTGTCCCATGTCTGGTTAAACAAATCAGTTTTTAAGGCAAACATGGTTTCAGGGGTTCTATTACGTATAATTTTAATCTGATCTACTTTGAACACAGTAGCCTTATATAGAAGTTTGTTAAAAATACTAAAAACAGGATAATGATCAGTAATATCATTTATGAGCAATCCAGCAGTTATTTGTGTTTCAAGTCTATTCGTAAATATATTATCTATTAAAGTAGCTGTATCGGCTGTGATTCTTGTGGGTTTAGTGATAAGTGGAAATAAATTATTACTATACATAGTTGTGATGAAATCACTTGTTTTCTTATTATTTTGGGGATTTATAAGATTTATATTAAAATCGCCACACACAATATGCATCTTACTAACGTTACCAAACAAAATATCAACATTTTTAATAAATAAATCTAAACATGATCCTGGTGTTCTATAGAGACAACTAACAATAATATTTTTAGATTTAAGAACTGCAATTTCAACAGATATACACTCTAGAACTCCCTCAATGGTGGTTGTCAGACTATCGACAATTTTACAAGTTAGGTCATTTTCCACATATAATGCTACTCCCCCACCTTTTTTTTATTAATCCTATTCTTAGTAAAGAGCTCATATCCCTCCAATTCCACTTCACAAGCCTTATCCGCATCCAACCAAGTGTCCAAAGCTGCAATAACACTGAATTTGTTAATTTTACTAAGGCATTCTTTAATATCTTAAATTTTTTATACAGGCTTCTACTATTGAAATGAATCAAGCTAAAAGCTCCTTCCATATTAAAACTGTTACTTTGCTCTTCAGTATAGTATTTACATTCATTTATTATATTATTATAAAAATGATTATCTGGATCTATATCTTTCCCCAACTCATTTGTTTTATAGAGATGCATGATTGTCTAAACTATGTTCAATCAGTTCACTTCTATATGGACTACCAATATTTTCTCATTTACTTCTCTCTATGAGAGTCATATTGTTTTAGAGTTAATCACAAAATCAAATTTATGATCAAAGTCTTGATGTCACCCAGATGAGGATGGGTTCCCCTTTTGAGTCTGGTTCCTCTCAAGGTTTCTTCCTCATAACATCTAAGAGAGCTTTTTCCTGCCACAGTCGCCACGACTGCTCATCAGGGATAAATTCGCACCATTCACCTTAACTGTTGATTTGAGTAAAGCTGCTTTGAGACAATGTCTGCTGTGAAAAGCGCTATACAAATAAACCTGACTTGACTTGACAAAATACCCCTATGTCCCTAATCCACCACATTTTAAGTCTATTATTTCGTCTTTTCCCAATTGTCAAATTATAAATGATCCCCGTGTCCAAAATAAGGCGGATTTCCATCCATCGTGGCAATAATTTTAAAGCAATTTCCTCCGTCCAACATAAAGTAGGCCCATCTTCCAGTTTGTCCGCACGTAAACGTGTACCTGTTATCCACAGTCCAGTACATGAAAAGTTTATCCAACAGTAATCCATTCTCCAACTCTCTGAAAATTTATCCGCACTTTTCCATAGTCCGCATAGCTCCAGCAGAATGCATAGAGATCCATTTGAACCCAGTCTAAATGAAACAAACATACTATTCTCACCCATAGCATAAAGTAATAGTCCTCAATGTGCGAAAAGAACGTCTCTTTTTTTTATTATTTATTTGTTTGTTTGTTTTGTTCAATCAACATTATCTAAACTGATCAAGGTCTTTAAGTTGTCTTACCAGTATTACCCTGGCTTGTTCCTGAGTAGGTCCCTTTAGCTGAATAAAGATATTACAGTTCCTTGTCCATGTCGCATTTATCTTATCATTTCTTCTCAGCATACGGGCTTCTAGGGCGATCTCAGCATTTCTTTTTGTAAGGTGCTCGATTAAATAAACATTAGTTCCTTTTAACTTCCTTCCTTGTGGCAGTAAATCAATTTCGTATTTCCGATTTGCAAAACGCAGAATAATTGCTGGCTGTTTTGTGTCTTTTCTTGGCAGAGTGTGACACGCAGCGATGTTATTCGCGTCTAGATGTATATCTTTCCCCCCAGAAATGTTACAATGTTACCATTACACTCATCACTGACCATTAAACTCACATCACTGACCATCACTGACCATCAACCCCATTACTGACCATTACACTCACATCACTGACCATCAAACTCACATCACTGACCATCAGGCTAATCAAGGACCATTACATTGACATCACTGACCAATACACTCACATCATGGACCATCACACTCATCACTGACCATCACACTCATCACTGACCATTACTTATTACTGACTATCACACTCACATCACTAACCATCACACTCACAACACTGACATCACACTCACATCACTGACCATTACATATGCATCACTGACCATTACACTCATCGCTGATCATCACACTCACATCACTGACTATTACACTCATCACTGACCATTACACTCACATCACTGACCATCACCCTCATCACTGACCATTACACTCATTACTGACCATCATACTCACAACACTGACCATTACCTTCATCCCTGACCATCACACACATCAAGGACCATCACACTCACATTACTTACCATTACACTCATCACAGACCATCACACCCACATCACTGACCATCACACTCACATCAGTGACCATTACACTCACATCAGTGACCATCACACTCACATCTCTGACCATCTCACTCATCACTGACCATTACAGGTAAATCTCTGACCATTAAACTCACATCACTGAACATCACACTCACATCACTGGCCAAGAGAAAGAAAAGGAGAAAGCTGTAAAGTGAGATGTTTGAAATCTGAATGTGGAGTAAAAGAAGCTGTAGGTTCTTCAGCTCCAGACAGTATTTTCAGGTGCTAATGGAAATACAGATTTAATGCTGCAGGTTTAATTGGGCTTTTGAGCTGCAATAAAAGTCACAACAGCTCAATTCTACACTGAGGGATTTTTGTAGCTTGTTAGATATTAGATGCTCTTCTCTTTCTTCATTATTCTGCCTTCTCACATTCACATTCATATCAGATTAGATTCAACTTTATTTTCATTAGACAAGTACAAGTACGAAATGGCAACGAAATGCAGTTAGGGTCTAACCAAAGTGCAATAACAGCAAGTGCAGGATATACAGTGTTACATGATTTACATACGTTAATAGAAATATATCTATTTATATAAATAATATATAATATAAATAATATATCAACACATTTGTACATTTATCAGATATTAGAAACTAAAACAATACAAGTCAATAAAAAGTCATGATTATAAAAAGATACAAAATAAATCAACACTAATTTAAACTAACAAACAAAAGTAAAAAAATAAAACTATTAACTTCCTCCTCAGAACATTGATGCTGAACCTAAAAGCTCTGCTTCAGTCTCACTATTAGAGAATGTGTGTTACTGAGGAGCAGGTCATGTGACTCTCAGAGAGATGATCTTACCTCAGTATCTCCAGTTTACAGTGAGGATTCTCCAGTACAGCAGAGAGACACTTCACTCCTGAGTCTCCTACTTTATTCCTAGACAGATTCAGTTCTCTCAGGTGTGAGGGGTTTGATCTCAGAGCTGAAGCGAGAGCAGCACAGCCTTCATCTGATACTCCACAATACTCCAACCTGCAGATACACAATGACACACACTTCACTCTCTCAGTTTCTACACATTACACATCCTTTGAAATGAGTGGTGTGGATGGATGGATAGATGGATGGATGGATGGATGGATGGATGATAGCAGAAATATAAACAATATATATAAACCTGACTGATCTAGAAAAGATCTGTGTGGAGGAGTGGGCCAAAATCCTCCTGCAGTGTGTGCAAACCTGGTGAAAACCAAATGAAACGTTTGACCTCTGTAATGCAAACAAAGGCTACTGTACCAAATATTACCATTGACTTTCTCAGGTGTTCAAATACTTATTTGCAGCTGTATCATACAAATAAATATTTAAAATTCAAACATTGTGATTTCTGATTTTTTTTTTTATTATGTCTCTCACAGTGGACATGCACTTACAATGACAATTGCAGACCCCTCCATAATTTATAAGTGGGAGAAATTGCAAAATAGCAGGGTGTTCAAATACTTCTTTTCCTCACTGTATCTGAGAGGGAACAGCCCTGCCTGATCCCTCTGTACACTCTAAAAAAAGCACAGGGTTGAACCCAAAGCTTTCCAGCACCTTCCACAAATATTCATGCTCAACTCGGTCAAAAGCCTTTTCCTGGTCTAGGAGAATCAGACCAGTCTTAAAACCCAATATCCTGGAGACGCCTAAAATGTCACAAATTAAGTAAATGCTAATGCTTTTAAAAGCAGCTTGGAGTCAGTGCACAGTAGTGATACTGGGCACCAGTTCTTCAGGTGGGTCAGGTCTCCCTTCTTTGGCAGCCGGGTCAAGATGGCTCTCCTGCATCTTGACAGGAGCTGACCACCTTTCACACTCTCCCTTAGAACCTCCAGCATGTCCTGCCCTATAACTGCCCAGAATGCCTTAAAGAACTCAACAGGGAGACCATCTTTTCCTGGGGCCTGCCAATTCTTTATGCCTTGGAGAGCCTCCTGAAGCTCAGACAGTGTCAGCTCCCTGTCGAACTTTCTGGCCACTGACTCTGTGAGCTTAGGCAGGTCTTTAAGGAAGCTCTCTTCCACCTCCTGTGCCCCTGACCCCTCGCTGCTATACAGCTTTGAATAGAAGCTGACTGTTTGCTGGCGGAATTCAGAAGGCTTTGACATGAAATCCCCTGTTTTCTGTACATTCTTTTGAAGAACTTAGAAGGAGCATCCATCTCAGTAACGATTTTAATGCTTGAGCAGACCAGCGCCCCCTGTACTGCAGTGTCCAACAGGGCGTTTATTTTGGCTTTTTTGTTTTTGAGGCCTTCAATATGCCCTCGATTTCCTGTGGCCTCCAAACGCTGGAGTTTACTGCCTTTATATCCAGAGCTTTTAAAGATTTGGCAATGTCTCTTGTGACATTGAGAGTGTACTGTTGACCGAAAATTAAAATTTTTGCTTTGTCACATCCCACCACTGCTGTATAACTTTCTTCTGCTCAACTCAGATAAGACAAAAGTGCTTTTACTAGGACCACAGGCATCTAGAACCAAACTTTCAAATTACGTAGCAATTCTGGATGGTGTTTCTGTTTTAGCGTGTATGGCTGTCAAAGACCTTGGTGTTATTATTGACCCTAGTCTTTTCTTTGAGGCTCACCTAAATAGTATTACCAGGATCACTATTTTTCAACTTATGATGTAATAGCAATATGATGTCGTTACAGGATGCAGAAACTGTCCGGGTGTTTGAGTAAGTGCATAAATAAGCTTTAGTTAGTTCAGTGTGCAGCAGCAAGTGTCCTCACTAGATCTAGGAAAATCTGAGTAAACTTCTGTACCAGTATGATCCTCCATGCCTACTTAGATTCAAGGTGCAGGCTATTTGTTGGTACCTAAAATAATGAAAACTACAGCAGGGGGAAGATCTTTCTCTTATAAACCCCACAGTTATGGAACAACCTTCCAACCAGTGTTCGGGACTCGGACACAGTCTCAATGTTCAAGTCGAGGATGAAAACTTATTTATTTAGTCAAGCCTTTTATCAGTAGATTTTTTTCTTAGGTAAAGGAGCAGATCTGGAGGGAGCATGGATATAGAGTTTTTGGTGAACTGGGATATTTGTATGCTGTCGTCCCCTCACATTCACATGTTCACTCAGGTTTGTTGACGGTGGTGTGGTGGGTCGTCTCTTATCCCAGAGATCCCTCATGTCTGTGTTACCTTCTGGTTCTCCCTTTAAGCTATGCTGTCATAGCAAATCTTGCCGGAGTCCAAACTGCACAGTAACATTAAATTTCATACAACAATAAAGACACATAATAATCCATATCCTTCTCTTCCTGTCACTCTCTCTCTCTCTCTCTCTCTCTCTCTCTCTCGGTTGAGTTAAACATGCTCCTGAGGTTCCCACTTGTCCAGGCCTGCCTCTGGATAGTGTTCTCTTTGATTGAAGGCCACTCTGTGCAGCTTGGGACAGTTTCTCATCAACGCCTTGGGTGGTTCCATGAAATTCTGGAGTCAGAACGGGAGCCTTGAGGACGGATTGGACTGTAGTTAACCTCTTAGGCTTCTGGGTTACGTGAGCGCAACAAATAGTCAATTGATCTCAGGTGTTAATGTTTAGCAATAGATGAAATAAATAGGGAGAAGAGTAACATGACAAACTACACATCATTCTAATGCTCTAAGTCTCAAGCAGCAATTTCAGATCACTGTTTTTCAATGTAAAACGTATAATGAATGTATTTGCTGAATTTGTGTAAGCAGTACACAACAACAACATGCATAAAAAAATATGCACTACATACATTATTATTGTAATAATAAGTCACAAACACATCCACTGCTGCTAATCCCAGTTTATTAGTAAAGATAAGGGTCCAGTGAACAACATGCTGTAAAGAATTTCTGCTCCAAACAAACAATAGTGTTGTAGTTTATATGTTTATTCCTTTGTTTACGTCACAGAACTTCGGCTGGTGTTTGTGTTTATATATTTCTGAATAACTTTCACATAAAAAAAAACCCGACATCTTGGTGACAAAAAACAAATATGGCTGGCAGAATATAGTGTTACAAAACAGTTGAGACCACAAAAAAATATATATTTATAATAAAAACGTAAAATAGGTGAAATCTTTGGTTGAGTCTCTACTCTCTCTGTAGGTGTCATCGTGGTTTTTTTTGCAGCACCTTTCATTTTAAACCTTTTCTTTCTAGCCAGTAGCATTATGGAAACAAAATGACTGATGGACAATGTAGCTAATAAGTGCAGGAATTTAACGATCTATGGGAGGATGTTATTCCCCACGTGTGTGAACTCAAAACTTTGAAGTTTTATTACTCTTTATAAAGTCTTAGTGGTCGAAGCAGCACGTGCATAGAGACAAACCAGGTAGTGATGCAGCTCTCAGGTCAACACAAACAGCTGTTTATAGCTCATGCTAACTGGACTTTGTTTAAAAAAAAAAAAATGGACAATCAAAAATGTTTTTCAAAAAAAGCAGCGATGTGGAAAATATTTTTTTTTTTGGGTGTGGAGCAACGACAGAGACCTGGAGATCTACATCTGTAAGTTACAATAAATCCCCCTTTAAAGTTTTATATGATTTGATTGGTTTTATTGCCTGTTTGTATTTATAGGAGAAATGCTTGAAAAGTGTGTGTGCGTGTGTGTGCGTGTGTGTGTGTATTGTTGAAATTGGATTGGCCAGACATAAATATGAATGGCCATGGCTGTAAAACAATAGCTTGTCTGGCTACCTGGCCATCAATATGAATGCCAAATCAATATCAAAAGCCCCAAACATGTAGAACAAAAGCCTTTAATCGTCAGCAATTCAATAATATGCAGACTGTATGAATAGAGTATGAATGAACACCTGAGTTTAGCAGGTGTCTCTCAAACAGGGGGAGGGAGAAAAGGCTCAGACATAGTCTCAGATAAATGTTTGTAGGAATCTCATTTGTTTTGAAAATCTTCATAGAATTTGAAATATAAACTCATGAGACATGTGGCTTTCAACCCAGTACATTTCTGTCCATGCTCCAGGACTGATTTCATGTATTTATATATAAATTAAAAATAATTTTCAATGCAGGAAATGTATATCTATTGGATGTCATCATCTATAACTCAATATCTTTTTGAGCAATATCAACTTTGATGTTTGACAGTAATGCTCAAAGTGTCTTTATTACAAAGATATAAATTGTGTATGTAGCACATTTTTATCAGGAACTGTTAACATTTAAAGTTAGGTAGAACATTTCAGCTGTGAGTCCTAAAATTTGGGTGGGGGGGCGAACCAGACATAGTCTCAGAAAAATGTTTGTAGGAATCTAATTTTTTATGATATCTTCATTCAATTCAAAATATAAACTCATGATACATGTGGCTTTAACCCAGTACTTTTCTGGATTGCTCCAGGACCGATTTCATGTATTTATATATGAAGAAAAAAAAATCCAATTAATGATTTTTTTTTACAGTACTTAATCATCTATAACTTATCTTTTTGAGCAATATCAACAATAAATAGTGGACAGTAAAGCTCAAAGTGTCTTCTTTTTAAATATAATTAATTTGTGTATGTAGCCCACTTTTATCAGGAACATTAAATATTAAAAATTTAGGTTTAGCATTTCAGCTGTGAGTCCCAAAATCTGTGTCAAAGGCTAACCGGTTAATATCAACAGACTGCTATATTGACTCAGGGTTACATTTCGATTCTGATCACTATCACTGTATATCTGCTATAAATGGACATTCGGTGCAAGTCGGATGAGGATGGGTTCCTCTTAAGGTTTCTTCCTTATGCCATCTCGGGGACACACTTTCTTATAAAGAACATATTCACTTTTAATCACCACATTATCTGTGTAAAGCTGCTTTGAGACAATGTTTATTGTTAAAAGCGCTATAAAAATTAAAAATGAATTGAACTGAATTGAATTAAAAGCTGCCTTCTCCAGTTTTAAACAGTTCCATAAAAAAAGACTATAAAATAAAAAACATCTTCTAAAAGCGTGGTGTTAAAATGCCAGTAGGCGCTCTAAGGTTTAATATTCTTTTTACTGATGGTACACTAAACAATACAGCGATCAGAGATGCCTACTGAAATGTAACAGAAAAAAATTGAACATTTTGTAAAATAAATCAGCTGATGCTTAAAACTATAAAAGTGATCTAATCTCGCCAGGAAAATCATAGACAACGGGTCCAAATCTGTAGCTCCAGTCCAAACATATGGCTCATAAAAACAACAACTTCTGACCAATAAGTTCTAATTACAGGACAATTCCATAATAAGTGGGTATAGTCTCCCATTTCCATTCCTGATAGGGTGATGAATGGCGCATGTGGCAGGGCATCCAGGCGATCGCGAACTACAAGGCAACATCACCTGCTTGTGACCGTGACGCCTCCCTCCCAGATGTGCTGAACGATTTCTATGCCCGGTTTGAGGTACAGAACAACGTGAAAGTGAGGAAAACCACCCCTCCTCCCCATGACCAGGAGCTCTGTCTAACCACAGCTGAAGTGAGGTAAAATCTATGCAGAGTTAACCCATGGTCTTTTAGACCTGACAACATTCCTGGCAGAGTGCCCAGGGAATGTGCAGAACAGCCAGATCTTCACAGACATCCGCTGAACATCATCCTGAGCAGCAACGTTGTTCCTACGTGCCTCAAGACAACGACCATTGTTCCCGTGCCGAAGAAGTCTACTTCAATGCCTCAATGACTAGCATCACCGTCGCACTCACACACATCATGAGGAAGTGCTTTAAGAAGCTTGTCATGAGGCACATTAAGACCCAGCTTCCACCCTCACTGGATCCCATGCAGTTTGCATGGGTCCAAACCGTTCAACGGACGATGCCATCTCCACAACCCTCCATTTGGGCCCTCACCCACCTGAACAACAAGGACTCATATGTACAAATGCTGTTCATTGACTTTAGCTCAGCATTCAACACTATCATTCCTCAGCACCTGACTGAGAAGTTGAGCCTGCTGGGCCTGAACACCTCCTCTGTAACTGGATCCTGGACTTCCTGACTGGGAGACCTCAGTGAGTCCGAATTGGGAACATGATGTCCACCACCACCACACTAAGCACTGGGCCCCCTCAGGGCTGTGTGCTCAGACCACTGCTCTTCACTCTGCTGACTTATGATTGTGTAGCGATGCACAGCTCGAACCACTTTGTCATGTTTGCTGATGACATGACCGTGGTGGGTCTCATCAGCAAGAATGACGAGTCAGCATACAGAGAGGAGGTGCAACGGTTAACAGCCTGGTGTGGAGCAAACAACCTGTCTTTGAACATTGACAAAACCAAAGAGATCGTTGTGGACTTCTGGAGAGCACAGAGAGACCATTTTTCACTGATCATCGATGGATCCTCATTGGAGATCGTCAAGAGCACCAAATTCCTTGGTGGTCATCTGGAAGCCTCTTTAAGCCATTCAGCCATGAATCTTAGCTGGCAGGCCAACTGATATTCTCTCACATTTGTCAAATCCAAGCCTCCAGAAGAACTGGAAAGCTGTAATTTAGAGACTTTTAGTCTAGGCTTCGGCTTATTCCATATAAATGAACTAAGCCATCCGTTCAATTCCTTTATTCTCTTATTCGCCAATAGGAACGGTGTCATCTGTAGTGGAATTAAATTCATCTTTACCACTGCAATCCTCCCAAGCCAGTAGAGTGGTATAAAATTAGCTTTAGACAGTTGACAAATTGTGGGGGTAATTTTCGTTTCTAAATATGTAAAACCAGATTCAGGAACTTCAAATAGAAAGGTAGACATATTAATTACGTGTGCGCTTTATGCTCTTTAGAACCCACCGACACTCCAGACACCCCCCTAATTGCCTGAACCAGTGGCTTTATCGCTAAGGCAAAAAGCAGTGGGGAGAGGGGACA
This sequence comes from Silurus asotus, assembly GCA_024362625.1. Classification (NCBI taxonomy): domain Eukaryota; kingdom Metazoa; phylum Chordata; class Actinopteri; order Siluriformes; family Siluridae; genus Silurus; species Silurus asotus. Next base: position 27,092 of record MU595339.1, read on the forward strand.
TCCTTGTCTAGTGCCCCGAAACAGATTGGAATTGTCTAAGATGTGGCCGTTTGTGATAACGGCTGCAAGAGGTGGAGAATAAAGTAGACAAACCCCTTGAATAAAGTTATCACCAAGGCCAAACCTTTCTAAACTGTAAAACAAATAAGGCCACTCAACTCGGTCGAAAGCCTTCTCCGCATCTAAAGATAAGACAACGGTGTCAGTATTGCAATTGTGGGAAAGCTCAAGGACATTAAGAAGTCACCTAATATTGTTTTCTGGAACTTCTACCCTTAATGAAACCTGTTAAGTTTCCGTTAATTATAGAGGGAAGTATTTTCTGTAATAGAAATGCAAGGATTTTGGAGAGCAGCGTTAAATCTATGTTCAACAAATAGATCGGTCAGTAGGGCTGTTAGGGTGCGGACCATGATTCGGAAGCGGAAGTAGCTCTATCATATTCAGTGAGAGTGTACGAGCCGCAACGCGGATTGAGTTTATAAAGCCGGTATAATTCTCGGATCGGAGATAATCCACAGAACTGGGGTAATCTACGGAAACCCTCGGTAACAGTGTGGAATGCTGGCAGTCTCGGGTGAGTGATCCACGAAAGCTAAGTGATCCTCGGACCAGCGGGGAATGCTTGCAGTCTGTGACTAGGTCGGTGTCCGTAGCCATAAAGTAGGTCCGACGCTAGTGAGATGTGAACGGCGGCTTTTATGCAAAAACAATAACAAGAGACCCCTGTCTCTCGTTAATGCTAGGAGCGGCAGAACGAGGCAGGTGGTTCCCTGACATTAACCCCCTCTCCAGGGAAAGCACCCGATGCCCCAAAACCACCCACAGCAGGCGGGCCAGGGCACTCCGAGGAAGGCCTCACCAACCATCCGGGGTCGAAGGAGGAGGCCTGGAATGCACCGCTAAAAACCTCAGCCCACAGCGGGATTCAGAGACCGTGTGACACTCACAGCGGGGTTAAGGGGCCATGCAACACCCACAGCGAAGATCAGAGGCCAAGTGACGCCCACGGTGGAGTCCAGAGGCCATGCAACCCCCACGGTGGGTTTCAGAAGCCGAGAAACGCCCTCGGTGGAGTCCGGAGACCGAGCAACGCCCACGGTGGAGTTCAGAGGCCAGTTCAGAGTCACGCCTTCTGCGGGATTTTGGAGCAGAACGATGCCCTCGGCGGGGATCGGGAGATGAGCGAGTATACTGCTCCAGAGTACACTGTGACTTTTCCAGTTTCACTCGGCTTCTCCCGGTCTGGTTTGGCTGAGCAGGGCTTTTCTGGGGTGGGTCTGTCACTAGAGAACCTCTGGTCTACAGTCTAAGCTTGGGAACGACTCCAGCAGGTTCAGCTGCTTCCTGCCCTGGTCGCTTGAAAACACTGGGATCAATCTGTCTTTTGAAACAGGCGTGCACAAGATGCCCTAACTGACCACGTTTAAAACATTTAATTTCTGAATCACTGGAAACAAAGATGTTGTAGTCCAAGGGTGGCCAACCCGCGGCTCGCGAGCCGCATGTGGCTCTTTGGCTGGTTTCATGCGGCTCTTACGTTAATATCGATTTTTGTGTGTTTGTTTTGTAATGTGCGTGTTCGCTTTGCTTAAGTTCAATACGGTATTTTTAAGACTTAAATGAGCTTGCCCCTACTGGGAAACTTTGCGGTATATCAGACCTTGACATGAGGCCAATCATAAATTACAGGGATGCACCGAGAATTTTCGGAAATACCTAAATCACCGAAACAACACTGCAGAAACACAATTATAATGACGCAATAAAAAAGTGCAGCAGCACACAGTTATCTGGATGAGAGCAACATGTGTTCGGTGTGAGGAGAGCGATGTGCAAAACATGCAATGCTGAAATTTCAAGAGGGGGTGTATCTGCAAAGAGTTTCTCCAAGTCGGGTTTAATTTATCACCTGAAATACAAACATCAAACTAATACAATCATACAAACGCGGCGCAGAAAAGTAAAGTGAATCCGAGCATGCGCACTCCGTCTATAGAGGACGTTTTTGAAAAGGCAGGAAAGTTTTCCAGTGATGGTGCCAAGGTAAAAGGCATAACACAAAAAATTATGGATTTCATTGCCATTTGAATTTTCATTTCGGTGCATCCCTAAAATATTATCTTTGGTGTGGCCCTCTGACACAATTCAGGCTTCTCATGTGGCCCCTTGTAAAAATTAATTGCCCACCCCTGCAGTATATTCATCTCACGCACATGCGCATTTGACGAAAATACCGCATTGAACTCAAGCGACGTGATTACGCAGTCCTTGTTTTCTACCCTGAAACACGTGAAATCAAAGCATCGATCTGTTCTGACTGACACACACATGAAAGAATTGCTTCGAGTGGCAACAATGGAATACGAGGCAGATTTGAAGGGGATTGTTTAAGGCAAAGAATGCCAGAAGTCCCACTAACTAACATGCATAGTAAAAGAAAAACGCTATTGTAAATTATTATATTTTTGTTTGTGGACTTGGTTAAACAGAGTTTGTTTGTGAGACAGTGCACACAATGTTCATTGTTGAAAATGACTGTCCTGTGGTCTTAGAACTGTAGGAGTCAATTTCTGTCATTATGTTGGTGTGTGACATTTATAATAAATCTGGCTGAGCAGAGGTGTGTGTGTGTGTGTGTGTGTAAGAGAAATGGATGGGTGATGTATATGTGTGCCCATGTGTATGTTGTGGCTCTTTGCGGTGACACAGTCAAAAATGTGGCTTTCGGTCTCTGACTGGTTGGCCACCCTTGTTGTAGTAAAACCTATCGATCCTGAACATGTTTAGTTCATCAACACCTTCATTCAGAACCAAAAAAACATTCTCCTAAAAGACACCAAGGACTTAACTAGTGGGGACTTACAGCCAAGGAGGATTTTCTTTATTGGGGAGACGGTTCGCCCGTACCAAAACAGCTCTTTCACAATTGCCTCATCACTAATAAAAGGAACATTTGACAGCAACATCTTTTTTGCAGGAGAACTGAGGGGAGGAACATTGTTTATAACAATTCCTTTCTGGGTCAGTTTAGTCACTTTTTTAATACTATTCAGAAACACCACAATAGCACTGTTCATTCGGGAGGCAGAGACAATATTTTCATGCCCCACCACATTACCAACCGCACACCACCCACACACCGGTCAAGTCAAACCTTCAAAACACTATCACACACACACACACACACACACACACACACACACACACACACAGACACTGGCCTGCACAGGCACACTGCTACACAACACACACACTTGTTTCTACATGTTTAAAGGAAAATTTGTGGGAAAATAAGCGGAAAAAAGGTGACAATTAGGCAAAATTCAAACCGCTCACATGCTCTACACGCTACGCTTACCTTTACCCCGCGCATGCACATAGAGATAGAGAGTGAGTGTGTGTGCGTATCTGAGACAGAGAGTGTGTGTGTGTGTGTGTGTGTGTGTGTGTGTGTGTGTGTGTGTGTGTGTGTGTGTGTGTGTATGTGTGTGTATGTGTGTGTTTGTTTGTGTGTATATGTGAGTAGGTGAGGGAGAGAGAGAGCGAGAGAGTGTGTGTGTGTGTGTGTGTGTGTGTGTGTGAGAGAGAGAAAACAGGACATGTGTATGTAGTTTGTGTTACTGAAAATGAACTCTAACAGTTTCACAGTCATTTCAGACAAAATGCAATGGTTTTAAGACACGTTTTGTGCTGCAGCTTCACACATTCGTACATCAGACCCAAAGCCTCTGTAACAAATCATCAGTGTGCAGTGAAAAGAAACAAACTTCCTCCTCAGAACATTGATGCTGAACCTAAAAGCTCTGCTTCAGTCTCACTATTAGAGAATGTGTGTTACTGAGGAGCAGGTCATGTAACTCTCAGAGAGATGATCTTACCCCAGTTTCTCCAGTTTACAGTGAGGATTCTCCAGTACAGCAGAAAGATACTTCACTCCTGCGTCTCCTACTGTATTCCCAGACAGATCCAGTTTTCTCAGGTGTGAGGGGTTTGATCTCAGAGCTGAAGCAAGAGCAGCACAGCCTTCATCTGATACTTCACAATACTCCATCCTGCAGATACACAATGACATGGGATTAGAAGTAGAGCAGCACTGATGACCAAATGAATGTGGAGGAAAAAAACTGAAGTAAATGTGGGATTTTTTACTCTTAGAAGATCTTAAACATTTGCAGTTCAATAAAAAAGTTGTAAAAAAAGATGAGATGAATGGGAGCAGCAGCACAAACACACATCAGTCTGAGAAACAGAGAATGGAACTGGGAAGTCCAGAGCAATGCAAGCTGACACACCTCATCATTCTTCAAACGGAGCAGAGGGGAATCTCTGACAATGAAGAATAATATGGTAAGACGTCTAGAAACAGGTTGAAAAAGGTATGATGATGATTTGAAGATGATGTGTGTGTTATGGTGGACCGTCTCCCTTCTCTTGTCCAATCACAAGATAATATTAAACCTGACCAATGATTATTGCTGTGATTGAAATTCCTGTCATTATGTGTACAAGAGGTGTAAAGGTATTGCTGCTACAGATTCAAAGTCATGAATCAGGTTCTTTCTCTCTGTTTAACAGGAGTTTTATTCACACATGGATCTAATTATCAGTGCATTAATGATTAGTGGAAGTGAGAAGTTTCATTACTGATAGATTTGTTCTGGATGTTGTACTGCTACAGCAAATTTCACCAGAGAGATGATCTTACCCCAGATCTATCACTTTACTCTCAGGATTCTCCAGTAGAGCAAAGAGACGCTTCAGTCCTGAGTCTTCTAGTTTATTCCTAGACAGATTCAGTGTATTGACAGTCAGATGCAGTTCTCTCAGACTGGAGGTTTCTGAGTTGAGCACTGAGGTCAGAGCTTTTCCACTTTTCCATGCAATTTCACTGCATCTGATACTGAAGGAAATAAAAGATAATGAAAAGAAATGCAAAAGATCAAACAAGTTCTCAAAGCTTCCCTGCAGCGTCTCACTTTCAACATCACACACATCAGTTGAACACAATGATTAAATGGTGGAATAATAAGAATTGACAGTCAGAGATGTTCAGATTTGGCTTGGCGAGAGTTTCAGCTGAGGAACATCATCACACACACATTGTATAAACATGGATGATGAGATCCGGGAATCCAAATGGAAAAGTAAGAGAGTCTGATCTAAAAGGTTTCTAAGAGGAGAAAGGAGAAAGTCTAAAGAGTCCTGCAGAGTTCAATTCATCTGAACAGCTCAGACCTTTGATTTGTTCTCAAAACTGTAACAGTAGAACAATTTCATTCAGCTTCACTTACATTGCTTTTCTGGATGCTGCTATCACAGGCATCACTCTCACAAGAATCTCATCTCTGATCTTATCTGGAGTGATGTATTTATTCAGGTCAAATTCCTCCAGATCCTCTGCTGATGTCAGTAACACAAACACCAGAGCAGACCACTGTGAAGGAGTAAGTTCACTTTGTGCTCCAGATTTCAGATACTGCTGGATTTCCTCCACTAGAGAATCATCACCCAGTTCATTCAGACAGTGGAACAGATTGATGGTTTTCTCTGTAGAAAGATCTTCACTGATCTTCTTCTTGATGTACTGAACCGTTTCCTCTTTGTTCTGGGAGCTACTTCCTGTCTGTGTTATAAAGGCATGTAGAAGTTTCTGATTCGACTCAAGTGAGAGACCCAGAAGAAAGCGGAGGAAAAGATCCAGATGTCCAGTCTGACTGTCTAAAGCCTGATCTACAGCACTCCTGTGAACATCTGAATGTGTCCTACAGACCTGATTCTGTTTAAGAACATTTCTCTGTTTCTTCATGAAGGTCAGGTCCACATACAGACCTGCGAGATGTTCCTGAATGCTCAGATGAACAAAGCAGTACACTTTACTCTGGTGAAGCCCAAACTCCTCTCTGAAGATCTGCGTACACACACCTGAATACACTGCTGCTTCTGTCACATCAATGTCACACTCTCTCAGGTCTTCCTCATAAAAGATCAGGTTTTGTTTCTCCAGCTGCTGGAAAGCCAGTTTCCCCAGTTTGAGAAGCATTTCTTCATCGCTCTCCTGCTTCTGTAGGTACTTCTCTCTTATGATGTTGGTCTGAATGATGAGGAAGTGTGTGTACATTTGAGTCAGAGTCTTGGGGATCTCTCCACTCTCTGCTTCACCCAACATTCTCTCTAGAACAGCAGCTGAAATCCAGCAGAACACTGGAATGTGGCACATGATGTAGAGGCTTCTTAATGACTTCAGGTGTGTGATGATCTTATTGGCCAGGTTCTGATCACTGATCCTCTTCCTGAAGTACTCCTCCTTCTGAGGGTCATTGAACCCTCGTACCTCTGTGACTCGATGGACACACTCAGAGGGGATTTGATCAGCTGCTGCTGGTCTGGAGGTGATCCAGATGAGAGCAGAGGGAAGCAGGTTCCCTTTGATCAGGTTTATCAGCAGCACATGCACTGGTGCTGATTCAGTTACATCACACACTCTCACTGTCTTCTGGAAATCCAGAGGAAAACGACACTCATCCAAACCATCAAAAATGAACAAAACCTTCTCCAACCTAGAAATGTCCATTACTTTCATCTCCTTAAAAAACACATGAAGGAGCTCCATCAGACTCAGTTTCTGCTCCTTCATCAAATTCAGCTCTCTGAAAGGAAGTGGGAATATGAGCTGGACGTCCTGATTTGTTTTCCCTTCAGCCCAGTCCAGAACAAACTTCTGCACAGAGATTGTTTTTCCAATTCCAGCTACTCCCTTTGTCAGAACATTTCTGATGGGTTCTTCATCTTGTTCAGATAAGGGTTTTGTCAGAACTCTTCTGATGGCTTTGTCTTGTTCAGGTAGGGGTTTAAAGATGTCACTGCATTTAATAGCTGTGTTCTCAGTTGGGTTCCTCCTGGATGCCGCCTCGATCTGTTTCACCTCATGTTCTTTATTGACGTCTCCACTGTCTCCCTCTGTGATGTAGAGCTCTGTGTAGATCTCATTCAGGAGTGTTCGGTTTTCCTGCTTTAGCATCAATCCATTCAAACACTGAAACTTCTTTATTAGATTTAACTTTAACTTCTTCTGAAATTCATCTGCAGCAGTGGATTCTGGGTCGTGTCTGTGACAGGGTGAAGAAGGAAGACATGGTGAGACATGGGCTCCAATGATTAAAGTAGAACTTCACATTTTTCCTGCTAGATAGATCTTTATGATGTTCTCACTGTGGATTTACTTTATTCTACTGGAGGTTTTCTATCATCTAATCACTGTGTAGTTACTAACAGCAGAGCGCTTTAGAATAGCAGTGTGTCAGTGTCATGGTGTTGGTTTTGATCGTACCCTGTAGCTGTGATGATGATCTTCTCTCTTCTGTCTCCTGCCTTCTGTAGAACACTGGGAACAAAAGCAACAAGTGTTAGAGATCTCAACCTTCCTCACTTACTGGAGTCTAAACCTGAACACAAATTGTACTACAATAATTGTAGTGAGAGCAGGAACACTTATAATACACTAAATGGTTTATCTCCCATGTAACTCTCCAGTCTTCTAACATACTACAATCCATCACGCTCTTTTAGATCTCAAAACTCTGGACTTCTAGTAGTTCCTAGAATAGCAAAGTCCACTAAAGGTGGTGGAACATTCTCACATTTAGCTTCTAAAAGTTGGGAGGAGTTGGTGTTGGATCTATAATGTTCTCAAATATCAAGATATTTTATAAGTTGTTCAGTAGCTCCTGATTCCACAAAGTCATCTGACTGTAGAAGACTGTAGAAATTACATTACTTACAATCACACTCTGGTACTCATGGTAGTTTTCACTCTCCAGTGTTTTGTATTGTTGTAAGATTTATAATCACACTCTTGATATCACTCAAATGAGGATGGATCCTCTTTTGAGTCTGGTTCCTTTCAAGGTTTCTTCCTCATTCATCTAAGGTAGTTTTTTTATTTTTTACACTCTCCCCAGGCTTCATCATCAGCGATAAACGCACATTATTCACTTCAATTCCTATGTTCTGTAAAGCTGCTTTGAGACAATGTCCACTGTGAAAAGCGCTATAGAAATAAACATGTACTCCAACATTGTGCACCTGGAGAATTAAATGTGCTCCTGTTTTCATTTCACACTTTTTCCTACTTTTCTATTCTTCCTACACAAACCTCCAAAAGTATTGGAACAGAAAGTCCAGTTCTTTGGGTTTTTGCTCGACACTAAAGACGTTTGGATTTGAGAGTAAAAGATGAAAATGAAACAACAGATCCCAATTTTAGCTTTAGTCATTAACTGTGACTTAAATTATAAGAATTATGGGATGCTATCTGTGTACAGGTGAAGAGATTCCAGTTCTGAAGTTTTGAGGAGGATCCAAAGACCGCTCACTTGATGGAGACACAGCTGGGTTCTGCTGACTGTGATCTCTCTATCTACACTATTTATGTGCTGAGTTTCCTGACACGTGTCAGTATTGATTTTGTGAAGCCGGTATGGAGACACGTCTCATATCATGGCTTTAATTTATTGCTCATTTCGACTCTTTACTGTTTGACTGCAAGGTTCATTTTTTATAAACACATCATTTTTACTTACAGTCAACAAAATCTGTGTAGAAAACTTTTTTCCAAACTTTCAAAATAGCTGATTATCATTCAGACCTACTGACATCGTTCTGGAAAGTGAAATCAAAATAAATAACATTAATTAATTTTTATTTTCTTTTCTTGTTCTGAATAAGTTTTTGTTGTTTTTGAATGTTTCTTGTTCCAAATCATTACAAAATTTGGTACACTGATTAGGAAGGGTCTACAGAACATTTTGTTCAATGAGTCAGAGTGTTTGGCCCCCAAAATGCTGCTTATTATTATTAGTAGTAGTAGTATTAGTAGTAGATATTGTTTTCTGTAGGATTTTTGTTGCTTATATTAGCATTTTACTTAAGTATTTTATTATCTGTTGCGATAGAAGGGTAACTGCGAGAGTGAAAGCAAAGTTTAGAGGACTGTGGTGAGACCTGCAATGTGATGCAATGTGATGGAGATGGATGATACGCTGTGGCCAAGCTTACACAGAAGTCTAAAAGATGCGTACATCCTGGCAGGTCCCAACATATTGTAAATATATGTTCTAAATAGCTGCTAATGACTGTGTAGTGCAGCCATTAACTGTGACTTTATTATGAGAATTATGGGATGTTACCTGTGTACAGGTGAGGGGGTTTTATTACTGAAGTGGCGAGGGAGATCCATAGACACATTACTCTTCATAGAGACACAGCTGGGTTCTGGGGAGTGTGATCTCTTTCTCTTTCCTTTACTGTTTAAAAAGATAGAAATGGACATTAGACAGAATTTCATTGTTTTTAAGATTTGTAGACAAATTTGTATAATAATCACAATATTTCTGTTTAAAATTCATTATAATCTTTCTCACTTCTTAAACAGTAGGACTAGTAGCATACAGAACACAGATTGTGAACAGGGAACAAACACCCCTGCAGTATAGTTCCTTAAAAATCCACAACCTTGTTTCATTAAACTTTAAATACAACGAAATGCTAATAGTAGCAGATTTTAATAGTGCTGTTTATATACACATGCCTGGAATAGCAGAAACTAACAGGTCTTCACAAAGAGACAATGGAAACATGGGAGTAAAAATACAAATCTAATCAAAAGACAAAAAAATAAACAGTTGTTGGACATTATTTTATTAACCACTTTTTCAAGTGAGTGCTAAAGATTTATTCTTACCATAAATATTAGTTATTATTTCTATAGAAACTCCATAATGCAGATATGAACAGTTCATTATTAAAATACTAGAACATGGCAGGTTACCAGTCTTTTGAGGGTGAGGTCACATGATCTTTGCCCTGATCAGGGATCTCCATTTTGCAATGCTTGTGTACACGCAGAGTCCTTAAGATGCAGATCTCTTTTGCTAGAATCAATCACATCCCTAGAAAACACCAAAACAAACATACAGTCAAAACTGGGGAAAAATCTTCCTCTAAAGTCCCATTAGAGGTGAAAGCCATAGACATAGACAGATGCCTCATTGGCTGCTTTGGTCCATTACTGTGATACGCCAATGCTGCTGCAATTTTATTGCTGGTGAGAGTTCCCTGTAAACTCAAGCACAGATAAATAAGGATCCGGTATAAATCAGAACTTTATACCGGATTGGTCGAGGCACGAGTTACCAATGACCACCACAGGTATCGTTAACAACAGGGTACTTGTAGAAAGTGGGCTACTGTCGGCTGAAGGAGAAGGAGAGGAAAGGTAGAAAGGTAGATATGTTGTGTGTTTAGAAGGACAAGAGAAAAGGGAGAAAGACCAGGAACATTAGAGGTGTTTAAACTGTTCTATCATGGTGTGGATGGAAAGAGAAATGGTGTAGGGGTGATTCTGAAGGAAAACTACAGTAAGAGTGTAGTGGAGGTGAAGAGAGTTTCTGATGATAAATATCATCAGTGCTTATGCTCCACGAGTGGACTGTGAGATGGAGGAGAAGGAAAAATGATTTAAATATCTTTAGCCTTTATATATCTGTACTTCTTTTTAAGTAAAGAATGTGTGAACTTTTGCCACCTCTGGGCAGGAGAACAAAGAGATGCTGAAGCAGGTGAAGAGGGATGTGGTGAAAGACAATGAAAAGTCATATGAGGAGCTGTAGGAGAAGTTGGACACTAAGGAAGGAGAAAAGGATTTGTACCGATTGGCCAGACAGAGGGACTGAGCTGGGAAGGATGTACTGCAAGTTAAAGCAGTGAAGGATGGAGATGAAAATGTGTTGACTAGTGAGGAGAGTGTGTTGAGAAGATGGAGGGAGTATTTTGAGCAGCTGATGAACAAGGAAAATCAGAGAGAGAGAAGGTTGGCTGGTATGGAGATAGTGAAGCAAGAAGTGGATAGGATCAGTAAGGAGGAAGTGAGAGCAGAGATTAAGAGGATGAAGAGTGGAAAGTCGATTGGACCAGATGACATACAGGAGCTTGGAGATTGTTTAGGAGAGATGCAATGGAGTTTGTAACAGAATTTTGGTAGAAAGGTAGAAAATGCCTGGGGAATGGAGTGTGCTGGTGCCAATCTTTAAGAATAAGGGAGATGTGCACACCTGCAGTAACTACAGAGGAATAAATTTGATCAGTCACACCATGGAGTTATGGAAAAGAGTAGTGGAAGCCAGGCTGAGAAAAGAGTTGACCATGTGTGAGCAGCAGTATGGTTTCATGCCGAGTAAGAGCACCAAAAACACATTATTTGCTTTGAAAATATTGATGGAGAAGTATAGAGAAGGTCAGAAGGAGTTGCATTGTGTGTTTGTGGATTTAGAGAAAGCGTATGACAAAGTAAAGAGAGGAGTTGGTTAGAAAGGTATTGTATGAGGAAGTTAGGTGTGTAAGAGAAATATGTGAGGGTGGTGCAGGACATGTATGAGGACAGTGTGACAGCAGTGAAGTGTGCAGTAGGAACAGCATACTGGTTCAAGGGAAAGGTTGGACTACTACTACTACTACTACTACTACTGCATCAAGGATTGGCTCTGAGCCCTTTTCTGTTTGCAGTGGTTATGGACAGGTTGAACGATGAGGTCAGACAGGAGTCTCCCTGGACTATGATGTTTGCAGATGATATTGTGATTTGTGGTGAGAGTAGTGAGCAGAAGAGCCTGGAGAGGTAAATATATGCGCTGGAGAGAAGGGGAATGAAAGTCAGTAGGAGTAAGACAGAGTACATGTGTGTGAATGAGAGGGAGGGCAGTGGAGGGGTGCAGTTGCAGGGAGAAGAGGTGGAGAAGGTGGAGGAGTTCAGGTACCTGGAATCAACAGTGCAGAGTAATGGAGAGTGTGTTAGAGAAGTAAAGAAAAGAGTGCAGGCAGGGTGGAGTGGGTGGAGAAGAGTGATAGCAGGAGTGATTTGTGATAGAAGAGTATATGTGAGACTGAAGGGGAAAGTTTATAGTACAAGGAAAAGTCAAATAGTGAAGTTAAAATCAGAAAGGCTTTTCCTCACTGACAAGACTTTATTTCAGTGATTGTGAATTAAATGCTATGACATTAGTGGCATCTCCACAATTTTTATCCAACAATAAAAAAAAAGACAAAAATTTACAAGTGTGAGTTTTCACTATTCATTATCCCATGTAGATCATAAACCTTAAAAAATACACATCGTTTTATTTTGATACAGAAAAACTTCAGCTTTGTGATTAGTTGGATTTGTTTAGGGGAATTTTTGCCGGAACAAGAAGGAGGACGAGTTACAGCAGAAACAAGCTGAATCGGTCAGACCGGTCTGTCTTGTATGTGTATGGGGAAATCTCCAGGTCACGTGATGAAGAAAACAGGAGAAAAGCCTATCCAACCTGAAGGAATCTATGCTGTAATAAATGTATACATGTATATATCATGTGCACATGATAAATGATAAAGGATCCAGTGGATCCCGCATTCCGCACTGAATTCGGAAAGCTCATGTCTTCATGAACATGTATCTGCTCCACACTTCCTGTATCTCATCCGCTTAGAAAGCCATGATCTGCTCCTGTTTACGGGAAATCATCCTGAGCATGACAACAACTCCAGAAAGTCATTTCTAGGAAAAACTCACCCACTTTTCTTCAGCACTGCTTGTTGTTGGACATGAATCTCACCGCTTCTGACTGCTGTTGAAGATCTTTGTGTTTTTCTATCCGTTTCTTAATAATAGAGTCGAGGCTGAGAAACACTTTCACTTTGGGAAAACCGAACCGACTCTTTGAAACGACTCTTTGAACCGACACTTTGACGAATTGGAAACAGAATTATTTTAATCGCACTCCGTCAAGTTCACTTTAATGATCAAGAACTAAAAGAGAATGTGCTGTGATTAATAACAGCATGTAGTGGAGATGTGAAGGAGAGGAAAGTCCGACTTTTTCTCCCTTTACAAACTGCTCCATCCTGAACCTTATACTGTGTCCCACTGGTGCTGAATGTGAAAGTGGGTCCTGAAGAAGGTTCTCCATCAGGGGCTTCTCACCACCTGCACTGCTTGGGCAGTTGCAACACGTTCTCACTCCCAACTCTTCCTTTGGAGTCACATTTTGACGCACTGGTGCCCTTTTTGGCGTCATTTTTAACATGCAGAGATTAAAGTGGTGTCTGTGAAACAGTGTTCAGCAGTGACTTTAACTCTCCATGCCGCGAGCAACAGCAGTAACAGTAACACTTTAGTAGTTAATACTCAGTAATGCTGGTGTTTCTGTCAGAGGTTTGTTGATAATAATAAATGTATTTAATGTGTTTAGTTAATCAGTGATTAATCAGCGCAATGCGATGCAGGCAACTTATTATTTATTTATTTATTTCTTCCTATTTCAGCTGCTCCCGTTAGGGGTCGCTACAGCGGATCATCAGCCTCTACACCACCCTGCTCTCTACATCTGCCTCTAACACACCAACTACCTGCATGTCTTCCCTCACCACGTTTATACTAATTAGAACTATTTTTATTAATAAATCAATTAATCAGTGGCGCTGACGTCATTGTATGGAGATCTCAAAGTCCATTGTGATTTTCCACTCGGTAAGTAGAACAGTTCATTATTATATTATAATATATTATATTATAAATGGGAACAATCCTTAAATTTACAGAACAAAAACTGTTCATTCAGGTGTAGAAGTTGTGTTTAGAAGCTGTAGAAGTGAAAGGAAGCAGTTTTGTGATGCAGTAAATCACAGCAGACTTTATATAAAATATAACTTGCTGCACCAAATGTGTAGTAGCAGGATAAGATAAATCATTACATTCTTATTTGTTTATTAGTTTTTCCACATTTAATCCTGCAAGGAAATAGAGGAGATTGTATAA
>MU596342.1:0-24819 GCA_024362625.1 Silurus asotus
TTTAGTCACCTTCATCGCTCCTCTGTCCTCTTCAGGGGATGCTAACACAGCTAGCTGCTACAAGCTAACTCCACCGCATTTCTGACAGGATTTTTAAAACCCACAAATATTATTCACATAAAATTTTATGATATATTTTTTAAATATCCTGAATTAATCAGGGTTTATAAAGCAGCAGTTATTAAACTGATCTACAATTCCGGGAAAAGTTCTGCTAATTTTCAGCTAGCCGCTAACTTTAGCTACTTATCTGAGGTATTTTATAAAAGGATTTTTTGTAAAATCAATTTAGCAGCTCAAACATATTTACAATTAATTTAACTATCTATGTATTAATTATTAGTGGTACTGTTTTTTATCTCATACATGAATAAAAAGATAAATCTAATAAAGAGTAGCATTTAAAGTCTCCCAAGCCCGGGTAAATGGGGAGGGTTGCGTTAGGAAGGGCATCCAGCGTAAAACATGTGCCAAATCGAATATGCGGATCACAAAAGAGAATTTCATACCGGATCGGTCGAGGCCGGGTTAACAACGACCGCCACAGGTATTGGTAGCCGACAGGGTACCGATGGAAATTGGGCTACTGTTGGCCGAAGAAGGGGAAGGAGAGGAGAAAGACGTCTACAGAGATGGCAGGGAAAAGATGTTTGGTACTTTAAATGTTGGTAATATGACTGGTAAAGGGAGAGAGGTAGCTGATATGATGGAGAGGAGAACACGCTGCATCCGCAAAGCATCCGCAAAGCACACAGCATTGTGGACGATCACACACACCCGTCTCACACACACTTTTTACCCTACTGCCATCAGGAAAACGGTTCCGAAGCATTCGGGCCTACACAACAAGACTGTGCAACAGTTCCTTTCCACAAGCCATCAGGCTTCTCAACACACAGAAATGAAACAGAACTCTCTCACACACACACTCACTTAAATGTGTGTTACCAAACTGTAAAAAAATTTTGTTCTTGGACTTAACACTTGACACACACTCATCACTCATCTCAATCCATTCCACCACCATCAATTTATTTATTATTTATTGTTCTCGACTGTACCACACTCTCAACTGCTGTTTTTTGCACATTTATCATTTATCATTGTATTATACTGTTTACATGCTGTTCTTTGCACCTTTGACTGCTGCTGTATTTTTTGCACTACATTGTTCTGTTTACACTCACTTCTGGGATATAGTTTTTAGTTTGTATAGTTTTTACAGTTTTCTTGTACAGTACTGTATAATCTAGTATACAGTAGGTTTACTGGTCGGCGCTATAAATGGTTTTGTGTCTTGTCTTGTGTCGTCTGTCTGCACTGTCTGTACTAGGTTGCACTCGATGCACTTTATGTAACTTGTGTTGTAGCTCTATGTTGTTTTGTTTGTCGTTCAGTGTAGCATCAGTGATGTTCTGGAGAAACATTGTCTCGTTTTTACTGTGTACTGTGAACCACTGTGTATAGTAGAAATGACAATATAAGCCTCTTGACTTGACTTGATCTTGCGGCGGATCCTGGCACGACCTTTGTTGCCATTTGTATCTTTATAGAGACGCTGGGAACTCCTCTTGATACTCGCCACCAGCACCTCAATTCTGCTGGCCAAAGCATCAACAACATTTGTGGTGGTGGTTGTTGTTGCTGAGAAGAAATTACAACAAGAGTCCCAATTACAATTATTTACAACTAAATGTATTACTAGTAACATATATATAGACAGTATACAGACACGCACTAGTAATTTCCTCACCGTCTGCCCACTCCTTTACATCATTGACCCAGTCTTCCAATTGGCTCTCTGTCACTGTCAGTTCGACTTTCATGCACTCTAGGTTTTGCAACTGGTTTTGCAGAGCTCTGGTGGTCTGAAATGACAAGAAATCACAAATAATATAAAAACAAACAAATCTTCAATATACAGGGTTAATTAAAAAGAATGAAACAATTTCATGACCCAATTTTTTATTAAAGAAAAGAAAAGAAAACTCCAGCCAAGTCACAAGTATTAAATTCACAATCAACTTAGATAACTCACGGTCACGGACTCATTCCATGACGATGCTTGAGAACTGAAGCAATAAGTCATGATATCGGTTCATTCATTTTGAATAACCCTGTACAGCTTCAAAAATGAATGACATTTATTACTGAGCATCTAGAACTAATTCTACTGATTCTATCTTACCTTCTGATATCGGCGACTCAGTGCGGTGGCCAAATTGTTGAACTTTTGTTTAATCCAGCGCATGGCCATGAGAGTCAGTGTAGCAGACACATCTGAATGTTTTCTTTGTTTGATTTAATTTGTTAAATAATATTTTGGCAGGTTCTGAGTTTTGATGTTATGTTATATTTTTACCTTTTGTTCATATACGGGACTCTTATTTTGAAGAGCGGCAGCGCGCAAGGCATTACGGTCACGGATTACGGCTGTATGTATGCATAATCGCACGGTTCATCAGCTTTTGTAACGTTATACTTGTATATTTTGATTAGCACCCCCCTAAAGGGCATAAGCTCTTACGGTGATCTGTTTAAGTTGTCAATGCTTAATAAAACGTCTTTGAGACCATCTGTAAAGTTTAGTCGTTATTAGGTTGGGGTCCGCTATAGTAAGAGCTTCACCCTAGCTGTTTCCGCGGCTGCCGCACGTGCTACTCGAGAGACGACAGTAAACGGGACACAGCACTCGGAAAAAGTGAACTTATTATGGAAACGGACACGAAAAAACAAGGCCCATCCCAAAGAGAAACGGAAGGTGAAGGAGAACAGGCTGTGGACGGAGCTGTTAAAGCTAAAGATAAAAATTCATCTGAATGGAAAAGTCAAGTGCAAGACAGTACAGAGCTTTCTCGACGCTCAGAACGGCATCATGTTCCCACAGAAAAAATGCTTGCATATAGAAAGGAGGAATGCAGGAAGAAAGAGAAAAGATTAATCACTATGTATGAAGAATGGAAATTAGAAGCCCCCTAAGCAAGACGTGACTTAAAATCAGACATTTCAGAAAAACAGTTAGCAGAAACGGCAGACTCTCTGGAGAATAAAAGGAACTGCATCATGAAAATCTTCAGTGAAATAAGGGAGCATATTACACCTGCTGCTGAATTAAGACGTAAAATTGATGCTTGTGAGGATGTTACAAAGGACATCATTAACATTGTGTTGGAAAGATTGCCAACAGTTGATGGAGATTTTGATGAAGACAGAGAAAAAGGCCGTCTTCGTGAACTTTTAGCACATAGTTACGTTTGCTCTATATACGGCTCGACTGCTTCAGAAGACATCAGCAGCCAGTCTGGATCATCTTGTTCAACAGACAATCGAGCAGATGCTGTAGCAGAGCTGGTTGCTTAGGAGGCTGAATATAAAATAATGCAAATTGAAAGACAACAAAAGGAAAAAATAAGATGTCTGGAAGATCAACTTAGGTAAGAGGTAGAAACTCATAAGTTTCAGATAGAACAATTACGAATGGAAAAGGATTTAGAGGTTGCTCGTGCCAAAGTAAATTCGTATGATCAAGTTAAACAAGAGATGAATAGCCAGTCGATCACGAGTAAACATGAAAGTCATAGAAACCTAATTTCTTCTGTGACACATCAACAAAAGAATGTTGTTCAATCAGCACATCTCAGTGAAGTGACTCAGCTCGCACAAGCAGTTCAGGACAGCATAGCAATCAATAGACTTCCCATACCTGAGCCTACAGTGTTTAATGGAGACCCAATCCAGTTTGTGGAATGGAAATCCTCATTCATGTCATTCATGGATAAAAAAGGCATCTCCACAGCTGATAAACTCTATTATTTAAAAAAATATGTGAGTGGACCAGCACACAAATATCTTGAGGGCACTTTCTATCGAAGTGATGAGGCGGCTTACAAGGAAGCATGGAACAAACTAAATCAAAGATTCGGCCAGCCCTTCGTAATTCAAAGAGCTTTCAGGGAGAGGCTTTCAAAATGGCCTAAAATACAGTCGAAAGATGCCGAAGGATTAAGGACATTTTCAGATTTCCTAAATGCCTGTTTTCAAGCTGTACCTCATGTCAAAGGTCTGGAAATATTGAACGACTGTGAGGAAAACCAAAAGTTGGTACAAAAACTTCCTGACTGGATAGCTTCCAGATGGAACCGTCAGGTTACAGTGTCTCTCATGGAATGTAAAGATTTTCCAAGCTTTAAAGACTTTACTGAGTTTATGTCTACTGAGGCAGAAATTGTGTGTAATCCAATCACTTCTCTACATGCTCTTCATTCACGTGAGCTGCCTTCAGAAAAGGGAATGTCAAAAGAAACGAGAAGAAATAAAGCAGTTGTCTTCCATACCCAGTCCTCTGTAAATAATGACAAAACCTTAGCAGCTAAAGGACAGTCAAGAACTACATGCATGTTGTGTCAGGATGATAGTCATCGACTTTGCAAATGCCCAAAATTCATGGAGATGCCTCTGAAAGACAGAAGGGTCTATGTCAAAGACAACAAACTGTGTTACGGCTGTATAAAACCAGGACATTGTGCAAAGGAGTGTAAATTGCGGCATCCCACATGTCTTCATGATTACAATTATGAGACTAATCCAAACAGAGAAAGACCACTGTCAATGGGGAGAGATGTATATGCACAGGAAAGAGAAGCTACTAATGCCATGTCCCTTAATGTCACAAGTGGAGGTCAGTCAGTCACTACTTCAATGATTGTACCGGTTCGGGTGTCATCCTGTAAAAATCCATCTGAAGAGCAGCTTGTTTATGCTTTATTAGACACTCAAAGTGACATCAGTTTTATTGATGAAGCAGTGAGTAATGAGCTACAAGTAGATACTCACCCAGTAAAACTCAAGCTTAAGCAAGAGGGTCTCCGATCTTCGTGTGAGAGGGTACAATTCTTCAGTGCATATCAATCTTCCTCCTACGTATACAAAAGAGTGTATCCCTATAAATCGTAATCACATACCAACAAACGAAACAGCAAAGAACTGGAATCATCTAAAGCCAATCACAAACAAACTTCCACCTCTTCTCAGTTGTGAAGTAGGCCTGCTTATTGGCTATAACTGTCCTAGAGTACTAGCTCCCAGGAAAGTCATACTGGGTAAAGATGATGAGCCTTACGCCATTCTAACGGACCTAGGATGGAGTATTATATGCTACTCCAGCACAGGATTCCGTGATTCCACAATCAGACTTTGTCACAGAATGACGACAAAGGAGCTGTCAACTTTAACACCTTTAGAGGCAATTCATGTTCTTGAATCAGATTTTAAGGATGTTGCCATGGATAACAAAGCAGTCCCACAAGAAGACATTATGTTCTTAGACAAACTCAGGGAAGGCATAAGGAAAAATTCTCAAGGACATTACAAAATGCCCCTTCCATTTAAACAAAGACCATTCTTACCAGACAACAGAGAGCTTGCCATTGTCAGACTCAAGCATTTGAGCAGAAAATTCTGCAAGGAGGAGAAATATGTCAGAATACATTGCTTACATGGACGACATCATCAAAAGAGGTGATGCAGAAATTGTGAATGATGATGGAACAGACGGAGAAAAATGGTATATACCCCATCATGGCATTTACCACCAAAAAAAGCCAGACAAATTACGTGTCGTGTTTGATTGTTCAGCTAAATATAAAAACACCAGTCTCAATGAACACCTGCTTACTGGACCTGACATGATAAACAACCTCACAGGTGTCCTCCTCAGGTTTAGAAAGCATCCTATCGCTGTAACATGTGATATTTAGAAAATGTTCCATCAATTTCATGTCCCAGAATGTGACCGTGATTATCTGCGCTTCGTATGGTGGACAAACGGTGACATATTCAGTACCTCAAGACTACAGAATGAGAGCACACCTTTTTGGTGCAGTGTCTTCGCCTGGTTGTGCGAACTATGGCCTAAAACATATAGCCAATGAGTACAGTCTTTCACACCCACTGGGTGCACAATTCATCACCAGAGATTTTTATGTTGATGATGGAGTGGCAAGTGTGGAGACGGTGGAAAAAGCCATACAGTTAACAAAGGAAGCACAGGAGTTATGTGCTAAAGGTGGTCTCCGACTGCACAAGTTTATATCGAATGACCGCACCGTTCTGCAAAGTATACCAGCATCAGAATGTGCAGTAACTTTTGGAACAAAGGATCTTACTTTCAATGACATGCCACTGGAAAGTGCATTAGGGATTCATTGGAACACACAAAGTGATAGTTTCAGATTCCATGCTCCTTTAAAGGATCAACCTACAACACGTCGTGGCATACTATCAGCCATCCATATATGATCCTTTGGGCTTCGTATCTCCATATGTTCTTAATGGCAAAAAAATCCTTCAAGAAATGTGTCGCCAGGGTACAGGCTGGGATGACTCGCTTTCTCCAGCATTAAGCCCTCTGTGGAAGAAATGGCAAGGTGGAAAATTGCCAACGTGGAAAAGATAAACATAGCACAATGTTATATACCTGCTGAATGTTGTAAGAACAGAAATACACCATTTCTCAGACGCAAGTACCTGTGGCTATGGTCAATGTTCTTATCTGAGAGTAATGGATGAAAGGGAAAACATCTATTGTGCTTTTCCCATTGGTAAAGCTTGAGTTGCTCCCGCAAAGGTGGTCACGATACCGCGTTTGGAATTAACAGCAGCTGTTGTATCAGTCAAAATGAGTGACATCCTCAGAGAGGAGCTTGCCTTTTCCAATGTGAACGAATTCTTCTGGACAGACTTTAAAGTAGTTTTGAGCTACATAAATAATGAAGCTCGACGTTTTCATACGTTCGTAGCCAATAGAGTTCAAAGGATACGACAAAGCACGACTACTAAACAATGGCTGTATGTTCCTTCAAATGACAACCCGGCAGACAATGCCTCTAGAGGAAGGACTATAAGTGAGCTGCTCTCATCTAACTGGCTCTCTGGTCCGTCATTCCTGTGGAAAAAGAAAATAATAACATCAGATGTTGTGCTGGAGCTTGCAGTAGGAGATCCGGAAGTCAGGAAAGTCCAATCATTTCAGGTAATAACCGCAGAGAGCAAAGACCTTGTAGACCATCTTTACAAGTTCTCATCTTGGTCCAAAGTCATCAAAGCCATTGCACGCCTTTTGAGACTAAGTAGAAAGGATAAAACAAATTCACCTGCAAATGTGAGCGAACAAGAGGACGCAAAACATTTGATCCTAAAGGGAAAGCAAAGGCAAGTCTATCAGAAGGAGATAGATATTTTAAATTCAGGAAAACAACTCCCAGGCCACAATAAATTGCACCACCTTGATGCCTTCATTGAAACAGACAATATGGTCAGGGTGGGAGGAAGATTAAGCCGTTCATCATGTACTCACTCATTTAAACATCCTTTGATTATTCCCAGAGAACATCACATAAGCAAATTAATAATCGCACACAGTCATGAAGGAGTGAAGCACCAAGGAAAGGGATTCACAATCAATCATATCAGGTCTTGTGGTTATTGGATACCTGGAATTAACAGAGCTGTTACTTCAGACATCCACATCTGTGTAACTTGTAGAAGGTTAAGAAAGTCTGCTGAAGGTCAAAGGATTAGTGATCTTCCTACAGAACGTGTGGAACCTTCCTCACCGTTTACATATTGTGGTATGGATTGCTTTGGTCCTTTCATGACCAAAGAGGGCCGAAAGCAACACAAAAGGTATGGTCTGCTTTTGACATGTTTTTGTTCAAGAGCTATCCACATTGAGATGTTAGAAGACATGTCTACAGACGCATTCATCAACGCCCTACGATGCTTTATGGCTATTCAAAGAGCAGTGCGACAAATTCGATGTGACCAAGGTACCAATTTCATAGGAGCTAAAAATGAACTGAATTCTGCATCACAGGAGCTTGACCCCGAAAGACTCACTGTTTTTCTTGCTGACAAGCAATGTGACTTTATTTTTAATGCTCCCCATTCCAGTCATGCTGGTGGTTTATGGGAGCGGCAGATCAAAACTGTACGCAGTGTTCTAAGTTCAACTGTATTACTTTCATCAGGCAGACTTAGCGATGCTTCATTGCGCACTTTGTTTTATGAGGCAATGGCAGTAGTCAACAGTCGCCCCCTAACTGTGGACAACCTGAATGACCCTAAGAGTTTAGAACCACTCATGCCTAACCATCTAATTACCATGAAAGCCACAACAGCTTTACCACCTCCAGGAAAATTCACAAAAGAGGATGTTTATGGAAGAAAATGGTGGAGACAGGTACAGTACCTTACCGAGCAATTTTGGAGCAGATGGAAAAAGAAATATCTACACACGATTGCTACACGACAGTGCTGGCATGCTCCTAAAAGGAATTTTCAGGTCGGTGATGTAGTTATTGACATGGAGGAGTCTCTGCCAAGAAATCAGTGGAGAATTGGAAGGATTGTAGCGACTGTTTCAAGCCCAGATGGACTGGTTAGGAAAGCCAAATTAATAGTTGGTGACAGGAAATTGTCCAAGAAAGGAGAACGGATAAATAAGACATCAATGGTAGAAAGGCCAGTTTAAAAGTTGGTTTTGCTATTAGAAGCAGAGTGAATTGATTCACACATGGACGTTATGTTACTTCAAACACTAAAAAGGTTAAAGAACCAAATGGAACTTATTCATGTTTAAAAGACATTTATAATTTGGTGGGAGTGTAGCAGACATATCTGAATGTTTTCTTTGTTTGATTTAATTTGTTAAATAATATTTTGGCAGGTTCTGAGTTTTGACTTTATATTATATTGTTTACCTTTTTGTACATGTACGGGACTCTTATTTTGAAGAGCGGCAGCGCGCAAGGCATTACGGTCACGGATTACGGCTGTATTTATGCATAATCGCACGGTTCATCAGCTTTGTTACAGTTATAGTAGTATATTTTGATTAGCACCCCCCCTAAAGGGCATAAGCTCTTAAGGTGATCTACTGAAGTTGCCAAGGTTTAATAAAACGTCTTTGAGACCATCAGTAAAGTTTAGTCGTTATTAGGATGGGGTCCGCTTTAAACAGTTTATTAAATGAACTGAAACTGTGCATACTGTATACAGTACAGCAATAAACACCATTGTATGGTCTCTCACACACAGACCACTAAAACCCTGTCTGGATTATTATTATCTCAGTGATAATAAGATCATAAGAGTGAATAATAAGTTAACAGCAGCTCCAGACAGAAATGTGGATATTGGTTTAAACAGCAACAATCATTCCTGTAATATACAATACAACATACTAACAGATAGATAGTGTTAATGTTTAATTTCTCTCCATCATGCCTATGTGCAATGTGTTGTTGTTGTCATCCATCAAAGACTACCACAAACACAATTACTTAGTATTGTTTTATTTACCGTTTACATCTCAATGCACTGGCATAACATCAGTACACGAGGGAGCAGCAATTGACTTCTCCCCTCCCACCTCCGTCTTCCATAAATTCAGTCAAAATAAAAGTCCTGTCAATTCACACATGTGCACAATGAACTCCTGCACATTCTTGGGTATACAACAGTCAGTATCATAATCTAACATAATAGAAAAAAAATAAAATAATAGTAAGCAACATAATATGACATAACTGATGAGAACATAACTCAACAGATAGATAGATAGATAGATAGATAGATAGATAGATAGATAGATAGATAGATAGATAGATTATTGTATTTATTATAACAATCTTTTGTACAGTTTAGGTGTAATTCTAATACAATGTTAAATATAATAAACTGAACATCGGTGATTTTAGTAATAATAAAATGCTACCATCTAGTGGTATAATAAGACATTGCAGTAGCATTGATATGCAGCAGCAAATTTTATTTAACTAAAATAAATTATATATTTATGAACAAAAATAAATATTTTCATTCATTCATTTAATGATTAAACCATTTGAAATACACTCATATATATTTATAGTAACAGTGATGTTTGAATCTATAAAAATCAATTTGTCGCCGGGCGGAACTTTGGGTATTTTTGCTCTGTTTCCACACGGACGGTTTTTACTTTTCGGACCTGCCCTTCTTTGCAGATTTTATCAGTAAAAACAAATGTTAATGTTTATTTTTCGGTGGTTTTATGTTTTAAATATCAGACTAAAGAAAGAACTTCGTAAATACATTTTTAAATAAAGTTTTAATTTTTCCCTTTTTATATTGATATTTAATAAAAAAAAGTTCTGAGTGAATCGTGAATAATTTAGCAAATAATAATAATCATTTTATATTTTGAAATTTGATAATAGCTATCCTATTTTTATATATGAAGAATATTATTAGATACAATATACATTGCTATATTTATTATTGTTATTATTATTATTATTATTATTATTATTATTATTATTATTATTATTATTATTATTATTATTATCATTATTATTAGAACGATTGGTTGATAATATATTAATAATAACTTGAAGTGTAATTTTAATGTAATTTGAGGTAAAATAAAAAACTGTACATCGGCGATTTTTGTAGTAGTAAAATGCTACTATCTAGTGGTGATATGAGACATTGCAACTCGTCGTCGAGCGGTACTTTTGCTCTGTTTCCACACGGACGGTTTTTACTTGTCGGACCTACGCTTTATTGCAGATTTTAGTGCTTATTTGAGACTTGGCGCATCAGTAAAAACAAATATTTATTGTTTATTTTTCTGTGGATTTATTTTTTATATCTGACTAAAGAAAGAACGTCGTGAAAAAGTTTTTAAATAAAGTTTTAATTTCGCCCTTTTTATATTTGTATTTAATAAAAAGTTTACGAGTTCTCAGTGAATCATGAATAATTAAGCAACTAATAAAATTAATGAAATCGTTGTTTCTTTTATATATTCTATTATATTTTTTTAAGTTTTATAATAGCTAGCCTATTTTTATATATGTAGAATATTATTAGACACTAGATACATTGTTAGATTATTATTATTATTATTATTATTATTATAAAGATGATTATATTGATAATAACAAACTCTTGTACAGTTCCAGAGTGATTTTTTGAGACTTTAGGTCAAATAAAAAAATCTGAACATCGGCGATTTTTGTAGAAGTAAAATGCTACCATCTAGTGGTGATATGAGGCATTGCAATTCGTCGTCGAGCGGTACTTTTGGTATTTTTGCTGTTTCCACACGGACGGTTTTTACTTGCCGGAGCTGCGCTTTATTACAGATTTGATCAGTAAAACCAAATGTTAATGTTTATTTTTCGGTGGATTTATTTTTTAAATATCCGACTAAAGAAAGGACGTCGTGAATAATGTTTTATTACCGGCTTGCTCATCAGGGAACTTGTGTAAAGCTGCTTTGAGCCAATGTTCATTGTTAAAAGCGCTATACAAATAAACATGAATTGAATTATGTTTTAAATAAAGCTTTAATTTCTCCCTTTTTTTAAAATATTTGTTAAATAAAATGGATGAGTTCTGAGTGAATCATGAATAATTATCAAATAAAATAAAAATGAATGAAATCGTTGTTTCTTTTATATAGTCTATTATCTATTTTTTATTTTATAATAGCTAGCCTATTTGTATGTATTTAGAATATTATGTACTAGATACAAATAGAAACTATTACACAAGCAACCTTCTTTTTTTTTTTTTTTACTGGGGATAATTATATTGTAGCTGCAGTGGGCTCTTAAAAATACTATAGCAAATGAGAGAGTGCACAGCTTCTGCCCATATCGATCGATCTGGTGGGACTTATGGAATATGTAGCGGACATTGACATCATCACAAGGCCTGCCCTGTAGCAAAAAAAACACACACACACACACACACACACACACACCTTTCTACTGTAGGTTTCCAGGGTCAATCAGGGGGATCCAGGGGATTTGTGGGTTCATACTGCAACATAAGGAGGTTTAAATACAGTTACTGAAGTCTAACACAAAACATCTAAACTAATACAAAAGCTGTTTCAGATACAAATCTGAGATCATATTTATATTCATCCTTATTTCTAATTCAAATGATTACAGATTTGTATCTGAAACTATTTTTGTAAAAAAGAATATATAAAAAAGATACCAAACATGTCATATTTCCACCAGGACGTCTTTACCCGATGGGGTACGGAGCAAAAAATGATTGACAGAGTTCTGGAACAACTACCTGCAATCAGACGTGTCCTGATTGTTGACAGAAAACATGGGCACCTGAACCCCCACCTGGCAGGATTTATCTGTTCTTGAGTACATCAATGCAGCACTGAAACATCTGGCTGATT
This sequence comes from Silurus asotus, assembly GCA_024362625.1. Classification (NCBI taxonomy): domain Eukaryota; kingdom Metazoa; phylum Chordata; class Actinopteri; order Siluriformes; family Siluridae; genus Silurus; species Silurus asotus. Next base: position 12,254 of record MU596342.1, read on the forward strand.
TCACTGTTATCAGGGGAAAAGTATGTGACATGGTCTTCTGTGAAGCCTGTGCTGGAGCTTTCAAAAGGGGAACTCTTATCCCCTGACCCCATGGACACACTTTTAACAGAAAATATTAAGAAACAATGTGTGCTGTTCTTGATCAGAAGTAGCCCAGCTAAACTTCAAGAGCTACTGAGATAAACCACCCTTCTTAACCCAAGCTACAGGGAGGAGCTTTTAAAAGAGACAATATGACAGAAGAAGGAGTGGATGAAGGTGGGAAATGCACTTTAAAGGTGGGAAATGATCTCAAATACAGAACAGACCAGTAGTTTGGACACACCTTCTCATTCAAAGAGTTTTCTTTATTTTCATGACTATGAAAATTGTAGAGTCACACTGAAGGCATCAAGGGCTATTTGACCAAGAAGGAGAGTGATGGGGTGCTGCACCAGATGACCTGGCCTCCACAGTCACCGGACCTGAACCCAATCGAGATGGTTTAGGGGTGAGCTGGACCGCAGAGTGAAGGCAAAAGGGCCAACAAGTGCCAAGCATCTCTCGGGGAACTCCTTCAACACTGTTTGAAGACCATTTCAGGTGACTACCTCTTGAAGCTCATCAAGAGAATGCCAAGAGTGTGCAAAGCAGTAATCAAAGCAAAAGGTGGCTACTTTGAAGAACCTAGAATATGAAATTTTTCAGTTGTTTCACACTTTTTTGTTATGTATATAATTCCATATATAATTCCACATGTTAATTCATAGTTTTGATGCCTTCAGTGTGAATCTACAATTTTCATAGTCATGAAAATCAAGAAAACTCTTTGAATGAGAAGGGGTGTCCAAACTTTTGGTCTGTACTGTACGTCATAAAGGTTTGCACAATGAACATATTTAGAAATCCATTTGTTCATTGAAGTTATGTCAGGAATCCACCTGCCACGCCCCCTTCAGTGGCTGTCATTGCCTCGTGTGCTCCAAAGCTCGCAGCGCAAATCATGCACAGCTGAAGCGCGTTATTCACTCACTCCCGGCCCATATATAAACTGCTCATTCACCCACACTCCCGGTCGGTTATTGCACACTCATGCCCGTTCATGTGTGTTCCTGAGCGTTTGTGTTGATGTTGTTTCGTGTAAGCTTATCCCCGCTACGTACCGTTGGACTCGGACTCTCTCTCCCACTCTCTCTCTTCGCGTGGACCGCGTCTCTTTCCAGACGCACCCGGGATTGTACTTTCCGTAATCCGCGGACATTGAACGTTTGTGGGCTGCGCTGTGGGCGCACCACCGGATTATTTCCTTTTCCCCGGACTCCGTTATCCGGATATTTCCTGCGAGCGCAGGTATTTGGTTTGTCTCTGCCTTTGTTATAAATAAAGTTTTGTTTGCAGTTACTCCGGCTTCCACCTCCATTTCCCGCATGACAAAATTACCGACCCCTGCAAAGGAATATACGGAGAAAAGAAAAAGGACAAAAAAAAAACTAAAAAAAAAAAAAGATCGGATTAACGCCGTGGTCCCGGCACGAGCCGAGCCTCGGAGGCCGGGTTTGCTCAGCCGTGATTAAGCGGCAGCCAAGCTCCGCCCCCGGGAAAACCCAGAAGCTCGCAACCGCTTTTTGGGCACGCACGGCAGCGCCACGCCCCCTTTAATGACGTCACGGGACTCCCGGCTCGCTTCTCCGGCAACAGAGCTGAGTAGTTGAACCCAGCCAGTTATCCCACAGAAGAAGCGAAAATCGCGCTCCACATGTCTCTGCTGACTGAGGAATCTCTCTCCCTTGCCAGGGAGCTGTGGAGCACGACGGAGGGCAAAGTCAGCTTATGCGCCCGGTTCCTCCAGCTTCTCACCAGGGGACTTGGGATAACCACGGCTGATCTCCAGCTCCTCTCTCCCGCTTCCGAGAACGCCGTTCCTCATCAGAGTCTCCAGGAGGTCACCGCGCTGCTCCAGGCCCTCCAGGACAGCTCCGCTCCGCCGAAGGTCCTCCAAGGGATCTCCCCGGTGCTCCAGAATATCCAGGCTGGCTCCGTTTCGTTCCAGGACCTCCAGGAGCTCTCCATCCTGCTCCAGAACCTTTGAGTTGGTTCAGCTCCGCTCCAGGTCTCCAAAGAGAGCTCCGTTCTGCTCCAGGCCTCCGAAGAAAGCCCAGCTCCGCTCCAGGTCTCCAAGGAGAGCCCAGCTTCGCTCCAGGTCTCCGAAGAAAGCTCCGTTCCGCTCCAGGTCTCCAAAGAGAGCTCCGTTCCGCTCCAGGGTCCTAAAGAGAGCAGCGTTCCGTCCCAGGGCCTCCGTGAGAGCACCATTCCGTCCCAGGACCTCCGTTAGAGTGTCTCTCTGTCCCTGAGCGAACCCGTAAACTCCTCGCTGTCCCTGAGCGAACCCGTGAGCTCCTCTCTGTCCTCTGAGCAAACCAGAGAGCTCGGTTCCACTCCAGAGAGTCCCCGAGAGCTCGGCTTCGTCCCAGGCTCTTCGCCTAAGGGGTCCCCAGAGCACTCACCTCAGCTCCAGGACTGCGACAGGGACGTCAAACCGCTGCCCCTGGCCTCATCTGAAGGCCTCTATCAATGGGACAGAAAAACATGGTGCTGTAATTTGTAGTTTATTAAAGTGTATACTTGTGTTGTAGTGTGAGGGTTGGGATCTCAGTAAATACCTTATTGTTCAGTGACAATATTAGTGAAGTCATAATGACAGTAAAACAGTTTTAACATCAAGCACCTCCTATTTTTGTCTAAAAGTTAATCCAGCCACAACACGTCAAAATCAACGCCACACTTAATTGTTTAAATTTACATTTACATTTGCGGCATTTAGCAGACGCCCTTATCCAGAGTGACGTACAAAAGTGCTTTAAATCTCTATTAATTAATAAATCTACACTGGTACACAAGATTACAAACTCAATATTAATATACCCCCTTGAATTCTACAAACTTGGAAAGTGCTTATTTAGGTATTTCAGGAAGAGGTAGGTTTTCAGTCGTCGCTTGAAGATAATCAGGGACTCTGCTGTACGGACATCTAGGGGAAGTTCATTCCACCACCTCGGTGCCAGAACAGAGAAGAGCCTTGAAGTATACTTCCCTCTCATTCTGAGAGAAGGTGGTACCAGTCGAGCAGTGCTGGAGAATCTCAGACAGCATGGTGCAGTGCGAGATGTGATGAGGTCATTGAGGTAAGATGGTGTTGGTCCATTTTTGGCCTTGTAGCCAAGCATCAGTGTTTTGAATCTGATATGTGCAGCTACTGGAAGCCAGTGAAGGAGCAGCAGTGGGGTGATGTGGGAGAACTTGGTCTGATTGAACACAAGTCGTGCAGCTGCATTTTGGATCATTTGCAGTGGACGAATAGCATTCAGGGGAAGACCTGCCAGCAGAGAGCTGCAGTAGTCCAGTCTTAAAATTACAAGAGAGTCATTAATAAATATGTTAATTACAGGATCTACCGGCTTAAGGTGGGTTATAAAAAAAAATCAGTTATATATTTATTTCTTCTCATTAAAATTTAATTTTACAGTTATAGATTAGATTATTGATTAATTATATTTTAATAGACAGACCGTAAAAAATGTCTTCTAATCTTGAATCTTAAAGTCTAAGGTGAGGAAAACTTTGTCGTGACGAATTCATCCCACTAAAGGAAATTAACATTAATTTAATAATTATTGCAAACTCAAGACACGAACACGCAGCCCTTCTGGTTGGTAAATGGAAAAATCCCCGCAAGTAACAAGTATCCTAAAACTAGCTTAATATCTTAACAGACACCAAAACCGTTCAATTCTTAATAGGCCCAAACAAAACTTCATTCTTGGAGAGGTTTTCCATGTACGGAAGCGCATTGCATTCACAAAGGGAAAAAAAAAAACACAGAAAGGATCTCATAATTATGATATATTTATGGTACCCTGTTGGTTAATGATGTGGTGGTCGTTGGTAATCCAGGTCTCTACCAAACCGGTATGAAATTCTGATTCCTGATCTGCATATTTGATTTGGCACATGTTTTACGCTGGATGTCCCTCATAACACAACCCTCCACATTTATTTAAACTTGAGACCGACACTAAGAGTGACCTGACTTGTGTAACACTAATGACTGGGTTCAGCTGAAATGCTTTATCTACATTTAAATATCAACAGTTCCTGATAAAAGTGGGCTACATTCACAGTTTAAATTTCTGTGAAAAGAAGACACTTTGAGCTTTACGGTGAATCATTTAAAACTGTCTTTAAAGCCACATGTCTCATGAGTTTATATTTCACAATTTATTAAGATGTTATGAGAAATAAGATTCCTACAAACATTTATCTGAGACGATGTCTGAGACTCTATTCATACAGTCTGCATAGAAATGAACTGCTGACCATTAAAGGCTTTTGTTCTACATGTCTAAATATTGATATTGAGTTAACATTCATATTTATTGTTACGATCCTCAAACGATCCAAGATGGCGGCACGGCAGTAGCTCGCAGCGGCCTCTCCGGATCCAAAAATGGTGCTTTCACTATATTTAGCCTGACCTTCCACAATACATGGACACCAGAGTCAGCTGTGTTCATGTGTATGACCACCAGACACTGTTACAGTCAAGTCAAGTCAAGTCAAGTGGCTTTTATTGTCATTTTTACTATACACAGTGGTACACAGTACACAGTAAAAACTAAACAACGTTCCTCCAAAACCCTGGTGCTACACTAAACAACAACATACAACATTTAGTGCATCGAGTGCAGCCTGGTGCAAACAGTGCAAACAAAAGAACAGTACAGACAGACAGAGTGCAGACAGACAACACAAGACAAGACAAAAGACAAAAACCAAGTATAGCACCGACTAGTAAACCTACTGTATACTTAAATATACAGAACTGTGAAGGAGAAATGTAAAAACTATTCCCAGGAAAAAGTACAACAGAACAGTACAACAGAACAGAGCAATGTAGTGCAAAAAAAACAGCAGCAAGGAGGTGCAAAAACAGCATGTAAACATTTTACTGAATATAAGGTGCGAGTATAAATAATAATTAATATATAAATGGTGGTGGAGTGGATCGAGATAAGTAATGATTGTGTTTAGTCCAGGTTGTACAGTTCAGTAACAGTAACACACAGTGAGTGAGTGTGTGTGTGTATGTGTGTGTGTGTGTGTGTGTGTGTGTGTGTGTAAGTGAGTGTGTGTGAGTTCTGTTCAGTTCTTTGTGTTGAGAAGCCTGATGGCTTGTGGAAAGAAACTGTTACACAGTCTTGTTGTGACGGCCCGAATGCTTCGGAACCGTTTTCCTGATGGTAGGAGGGTGAAGTATGTGTGTGAGGGGTGTGTGTGGTCATCCACAATGCTGTGTGCTTTGCGGATGCAGTGTGTGGTGTAAATGTCCATGATAGAGGGGAGAGAGACTCCGATGATCTTCTCAGCTGTCCTCACTATCCTCTGTAGGGTCTTGCGATCCGAGACGGTGCAATTCCCAAACCAGGCAGTGATGCAGCTGCTCAGGATGCTCTCAATGGCCCCTCTGTAGAACATGGACAGGATGGGGGGAGGGAGGTGGGCTTTCCTCAGCCTTCTCAGGAAGTAGAGACGCTGCTGGGCTTTCTTGGTGATGGAGCTGGTGTTAAGTGACCATGTGAGGTTGTCCGCCAGATGAACACCAAGGAATTTGGTGCTCTTGACGATTTCCACAGAGGATCCATTGATAATCAGTGGAGATTGGTCGCTCTGTGCTCGCCTAAAGTCCACAACCATCTCTTTCGTTTTTGTCCACGTTCAGAGACAGGTTGTTTGCTCCACACCAGGCAGTTAACCGTTGCACCTCTTCTCTATATGCTGACTCATCGTTCCTGTTGATTAGACCCACCACGGTCATGTCATCAGCAAACTTGATGATATGGATCGAGCTGTGCGTTGGTGCACAGTCGTGAGTCAGCAGAGTGAACAGCAGTGGACTGAGCACACAGCCCTCAGGGGCTCCAGTGCTCAGTGTGGTGGTGCTGGAGAGGCTGTTTCCGATCCGGACTGCCTGAGGTCTCCCAGTCAGGAAATCCAGGATCCAGTTGCAGAGAGAGGTGTTCAGGCCCAGAAGGTTCAGCTTCTTGATCAGGTGCTGAGGAATGATTGTGTTGAATGATGAGCTGAAATCAATGAACAGCATTCGTACATACGAGTCCTTGTTTTCCAGGTGGGTGAGGGCCAGGTGGAGGGTTGTGGAGATGGCATCGTCCGTGGAACGGTTTGGACGATACGCAAACTGCATGGGGTCCAGGGAGGGTGGAAGCTGTGTCTTGATGTGCCTCATGACGAGCCTCTCGAAGCACTTCATCGCGATGGTAGTGAGCGCGACGGGACGATAGTCATTGAGGCAGGAGACAGTCGATTTATTTGGCACAGGAACGATGGTCGTTGTCTTGAGGCACGTGGGAACAACGTTACTGCTCAGGGAGATGTTGAAGATGTCAGTGAAGACATCTGCTAGTTGTTCTGCACTTTTCCTGAGCACTCTGCCAGGAATGTTGTCAGGTCCAGCAGACTTCCGTGGGTTAACTCTGCATAGAGTTTTCCTCACTTCAGCTGTGGTTAGACAGAGAACCTGGTCAGTGGGAGGAGGGATGGTCTTCCTCGCCTTCACGTTGTTCTGTACCTCAAACCGGGCGTAGAAGTCGTTCAGCGCATCTGGGAGGGAGGCATCACAGTCACAAGCAGGTGATGTGGTCTTGTAATTCGTGATCGCCTGGATGCCCTGCCACATGCGCCGGGTGTCTCCACTGTCCTGGAAGTGGTCGTGGATTTTCTCCGCGTGCATGCGCTTTGCCTCTCTGATAGCATGAGACAGTTTGGCCCTTGCTGTTTTTAAGGCCGCCTTGTCCCCTGTTCTGAAGGCAGAGTCTCTTTGTTTCAACAGCGCACGCACATTTGCAGTCATCCACGGCTTCTGGTTGGAGCGTGTAATGATGGTCTTGGAGATGGTCACATCATCAACGCACTTACTGATGTAGCAGGTCACTGATGACGTGTACTCCTCCAAGTTGATGGAATCGCCGTAGGTTGCAGCCACTCTAAACATGTCCCAGTCAGTGCACTCAAAACAGTCCTGAAGAGCAGAAGTAGCTCCTTCTGGCCAGGTTTTCACCTGTTTCAGAACCGGTTTAGAGCGTCTGATGAGCGGTCTGTATGCTGGAATCAACATAACAGAGCAGTGGTCGGAGTATCGAGATGGGGGCGGGGCTCCGCACGATAAGCGCCGGGGATGTTTGTGTAAACAAGATCCAGCGTGTTCGCTCCTCTCGTTGCAAAGTCCACATGCTGATGGAGTTTAGGAAGCACAGTCTTGAGATTTGCCTGGTTGAAATCTCCAGCGATAATAAACAATCCGTCGGGGTGAGCATTCTGCAGGTCGCTAATAGCGCCATAGAGTTCACACAGTGCCTCCTTAGCATTAGCACTGGGAGGAATGTACACTCCGACAATGTAAACAGTGGTGAATTCCCGTGGTAAATAAAAAGGTCTGCATCTAACAGTCACAAACTCCACTAGCGATGAGCAGTAGCATGAAACGAGCACAGAGTTCTGACACCATTCCGTGTTGATATAAACACACACGCCACCACCGCGAGTCTTACCGCACTGAGCTGTGTTTCTGTCGGCTCGAAACACGGTTAGCCCGTCTAGCTGGATGGCGGCGTCCGGAACTCTGTCACTGAGCCACGTCTCCATGAAAATAAAGATGCAACAGTCTCTAAACTCTCGCCGTGTGGTTTGCTGGAGTTGGATGTAGTCCAGTTTATTATCCAGGGAGCAGACGTTGGAAAGAAAAATGGACAGGATAGCCGGCCGGCTAGGGTTAGCATTTAGCCTAGCATGGACACCAGCCCGCTTGCCGCGCTTCCGCTTCCTCGAACAGCGCTTTCGAGGTCTCCTCTCCCGGCCACCGGCATCAGGTAACACCGAGGGCTGGGGGCCTGGTCTTTGTGGTCGAGGTCGCAGCAAGCCGAGGTCGCGAAGGTTGTTAATAAGATCATCATGCAGATTGTTGGTTGCATGATGCCTGTTCTGTAACAGTGTCTGGTGGTCGTACACATGAACACAGCTGATAATCAGATAACAGTACCCCCCATCTCGGATACTCAGATCACAGCTCTGTTATGTTGATCCCAGCATACAGACCGCTCGTCAGATGCTCTAAACCAGTTCTGAAACAGGTAAAAACCTGGCCTGAAGGAGCCACTTCTGCTCTTCAGGACTGTTTTGAGTGCACTGACTGGCACATGTTTAGAGAGGCTGCAACCAACAGCGAGTCCATCAACTTGGGGGAGTACACGTCATCAGTGACCTGCTACATCAGCAAGTGCGTTTGTGGCGCGAGGGGGGGAAGGTGCTGTGGTGTGGGGGCCTAGAGGCGAGAGCCGCAACGGCTCGTTACACCCAAGCTCAACTTTATATACTTAACCTACTCGACTACGCCACCTGGGAGGGTTATACCCAGGAAATAGAAGTAAACCCCAGAGTTTATTAGGTCACACAAGTTCGATTCCCTTATTATTGAGTGTAGGCAGGAAACGTGGCCATCGTATAAAACAATACAGAGTTTATTGAAAACTTAGCTTTAAAATATAAAACAGAAAATAAAAATGTTCTCGCTGGTGAATATGGTCCGGTGACAATAACACAAATAACAAAAAAAAAACAATTGGACACAAAATATTTAACAATAAATTTACACAACTTCCAAATGAACAAAACAACATAAAATCATTACATACAGGGCTGGAGTTACCCACCGGAGTGATCAGCACTAATTATCAAAAAGCACACTTCCACACACACCTCACCGTGAACTCAAAACACCCACTCATACACCTCAAAAGTGGCATACAGCAAATGTAGAAATAGCACCACCAAAGACCTTTCACCCATGGGACCCCAGCTCCTGAAAGAAACCAAAAGCAAAATAAATCTGACAGAAAGGAAGGAAACAGCGAATTAAGGTCACAATTCCACCGTAATATGATGGATAGTCACCAAGCACAATATGATTCACCATATACACCGTTTAAACGAAAACCAATGAAGAACTTGATTAAAAGGTTGAGGGAAGCAAAACCCAAAAGGAGCGGCCACGTCGTCTTCAAGCCAGCCCCGATACTTGCACGTTGCTCGACCCCACAGTAAAACAGACAATACCGGTTAAAACAAATCACAGAAGCCAAATGGCAGCAGCAGAATTTCACTTTTAAATAGTTGTAAGCCGAGGTTGTTCACTCGGCACGCAGCGAGGGAAAAGTCGAATCGCAGAAATAACCACCCAGGATGAAAAAGAAGAGAAGGAGAGAAGGAGGATCCAAACGCGGATAGATAAGTTCCTGAGAATCAATTCACCGCTCAGGATACGCAGCCTTCAAATAACCTGCTGTTAAACTGCAGGTAGAGCAATAAACAGATCCAAAGCAGCATCCAGGCTGAAATAACTTTAGCAACCGCAAAAGGGGAGGATCCGGGCGTGAAACATGCCAGGCTCAAACCAACCCGCTCTAAATAGTGCCTGCTTACTACTGATTGGTGGTCAGGAGTGTCAATCACCACCTGAACCTCATTCAGTCTGTCACACGTTGATGATGTGACCATCTCCAAGACCATTACTACACGCTCCAACCAGAAGCCGTGGATGACTGCAAATGTGCGTGCGCTGTTGAAACAAAGAGACTCTGCCTTTAGAAAAGGGGACAAGGCGGCCTTAAAAACAGCAAGGGCCAAACTGTCTCGTGCCATCAGAGCGGCGAAGCGCACGCGAAGAAAATCCACGACCACTTCCAGGACAGTGGAGACACCCGGCGCATGTGGCAGGGCATCCAGGCGATCACGAATTACAAGACCACATCACCTGCTTGTGACCGTGACGCCTCCATCCCAGCTGTGCTGAACGACTTCTACGCCCGGTTTGAGGTACAGAACAATGTGGTGGCGAGGAAGACCATCCCTCCTCCCACTGACCAGGTTCTCTGTCTAACCACAGCTGAAGTGAGGAAAACTCTATGCAGAGTTAACCCACGGAAGTCTGCTGGACCTGACAACATTCCTGGCAGAGTTCTCAGGGAATGTGCAGAACAACTAGCAGATGTCTTCACTGACATCTTCAACATCTCCCTGAGCAGTAACATTGTTCCCACGTGCCTCAAGACAATGACCATCGTTCCTGTGCCAAATAAATCGACTGTCTCCTGCCTCAATGACTATCGTCCCGTCGCGCTCACTCCCATCGTGATGAAGTGCTTTGAGAGGCTCGTCATAAGGCACATCAAGACACAGCTTCCACCCTTCCTGGACCCCATGCAGTTTGCGTATCGTCCAAACCGTTCCACGGACGATGCCATCTCCACAACCCTTCACCTGGCCCTCACCCACCTGGAATACAAGGACTCGTATGTACGAATGCTGTTCATTGATTTCAGCTCAGCATTCAACACAATCATTCCTCAGCACCTGATTGAGAAGTTGAACCTTCTGGGCCTGAACACCTCTCTCTGCAACTGGATCCTGGATTTCCTGACTGGGAGACCTCAGGCAGTCCGGATCGGAAACAGCATCTCCAGCACCACCACACTGAGGACTGGAGCCCCTCAAGGCTGTGTGCTCAGTCCACTGCTGTTCACTCTGCTGACTCACGACTCTGCACCAACGCACAGCTCGAATCATATCATCAAGTTTGCTGATGACATGAGCGTGGTGGGTCTAATCAGCAAGAACGATGAGTCAGCATATAGAGAAGAGGTGCAACGGTTAACTGCCTGGTGTGGAGCAAACAACCTGTCTCTGAACGTGGACAAAACGTGGACAAAACGTGGACTTTAGGCAAGCACAGAGCGACCAATCTCCACTGATTATCGATGGATCCTCTGTTGAGATCGTCAAGAGCACCAAATTTCTTGGTGTTCATCTGGCGGACAACCTCACCTGGTCACTTAACACCAGATTCATCACCAAGAAAGCCCAGCAGCGTCTCTACTTCCTGAGAAGGCTGAGGAAAGCCCATCTTCCTCCCCCCATCCTGTCCATGTTCTACAGAGGGACCATTGAGAGCATCCTGAGCAGCTGCATCACTGCCTGGTTTGGGAATTGCACCGTCTCGGATCGCAAGACCCTACAGAGGATAGTGAGGACAGCTGAGAAGATCATCGGAGTCTCTCCCCTCAGAGCTTTAGAATGATGTATAGTTTGTATTTTTGTCCCTTTTCATTTCATCTATTATTATACATGAACACCTGAGAACACTGGGATATCGGTCACGCTGGCACGCCACTGAAGACTAAAAGATTTTAACTACTCAATAGTTAAAATATGATTTCATTCATTTATGTTTCCTGCTAAATTTCACTACTAAATCAAATAATCTACTTTCTCTACTCTCTCTTTTCTTTATTCATAAATAATCTAGACAAGTTTATGGAACGGATGCAAAACTCTGTTCATCTGAAAGTAAAACTGTATCTCTATATTCATTCTTTGTTTCTTCTTAAGATGTACATTAATGACGTTGGTGGTGGTGCTTCGTTACTCTGGTGTGATTTCCAACTCGTCAAAGTGTCGGTTCAAAGTGTCGGTTTAAAGAGTCTGTTCAAAGAGTCGATTCAAAGAGTCGGTTCAGTTTTCCGAAAGTGAAAGTGTTTCTCAGCCTCGACTCCATTTTGAAAAATGTTGAACAGCAGCCAGAAGCGGTGAGATTCATGTCCAACAACAAGCAGTGGTGAAGAAAAGTGGGTGAGTTTTTCCTAGAAACGACTTTCTATCGGAATAATGCGTTTGTGTTTTCTCTGTAATGGAGTTTGTGGAAAGACCGCAGGGAAACTGCCCCACAGCAGCCGAAATGGAGGACAACAGTTTCAGCCCAAATTCCTCAGTTGGATTTGATGATGTTCTGAGTTTATTGAAGAGGATCTGACATGAGAACACCGGGATTGTTTGGTTGTTCCAAGCTGATCCTGGAGTTGTTGTCATGCTCAGGATGATTTCCCGTAAACAGGAGCAGATCATGGCTTTCTAAGCGGAGGTGATACAGGAAGTGTGGAGCAGATAAATGTTCATGAACACATGAGCTTTCAGAATTCAATCCACTGGATCCTTTATCACAGCATACATACCTTCAGTATAGATGGACTTTCCTCCTGTTTCCTTCATCACGTGACCTGGAGATTTCCCCGTACACATATAAGACAGAGACCCTCACTGAACGATTCGGTCCGGTTCTGCTTTAACACGTCCGAATTCTTGTTCCGGGAAATAGTTAAATCATGTGTGTAAAACACATCTGGCCAGATGTATAATTATATCCGGCCAGCAAAATGATTTGATATTGATCTATTATTATTGTTATTAATGTCCCGGCGATATGAAGCGCTGATAACACAAAGCGCCGTGCACGTTACCTCCAACGTGCTTGCAGAACAGTGATATCGTGAACTAAAGAGTCATTTACAGTACTTAAAAAAATAGTTTTGCCTGCATTTTTTAACTACACTGAAAGTTAATTATTAATTAAGGCTAATATAATGTAGTCAGATGCTTTAAACTGTTAATTGTATATATATATATAT
>MU596621.1:0-23127 GCA_024362625.1 Silurus asotus
TCTGGAGCAGGAAGTACAAACTTATCTGAACAGTGGAGGGCATCGTCGTCTCAGTGGATCCAGACTCTCTCCTGCTCAGTGGTCTGCTCTGGTGTTTGTGTTACTGAACTCAGAACAGGAGCTGGAGGTGTTTGATTTGAGGAAATATGATCGATCAGATGAATGTCTTCTGAAGCTGCTGCCGGTGGTCAAAGCCTCCAGAAAAGCTGAGTGAGTATTTTATTTATAAAAGTTTGACTTCATGGTTTATTCTTTAATATAACACTAAATTGCACTGTTTGTGTTAATGATCGCTTTATTGCTTTTTACCTTTTACGTATACTCTGGTTTGGTGAGAATTCAGGTACCAGGCATTTATTCAGCCAAGTTCACTTTATATATACACTCTTTATATATACACACTCTCAATAACTAAGCTTTCATCACTAGTCAGTCCTGAGCCCTTCCTGGGACCATTTCTCCTTGAAGCCAGATTTACCTCTTGTCAGTGGGCAAACAACTTTCCATGGAGGAGTGCTTTCAGGAGGTACTTGAGGAAGGTTACATAAAGCCCTCCACCTTGCTTCTACTATGTGGAGAAAACTTGTCTTCCAATGCCTGGTAAATAAGACATTTTAAAAAGATGATGACAAGCACCCATAACATTATCTTAGAAACTATCACCAGCAGAGTGTAACTACAATGTGGACAATCAAAAGTTGTTGGTGGCCAAACATTGGCAACGCTAGCTTGAGTAGGCCCATCATCTATTTGTGATTTTTCCATTCATTATCCCTCCATCCTGGATTGCGAGTGCCATAGGATGGGAACTAGGGAAGATCAGTGATTAAATACATTTTTCATTCATTTGCCTCATGTGCACAAAATCCCATGAAGAAGGCCTTATCCAGAACAACGTAAACAAAAAAAAGAAGTGCTTTGAGTCATTATCAATAAATAAATCAACACTGTTTCCTTAGCTTACAAACTTAGACAGGTCCAAGGTGGCGGCACAGCAGTAGCTCGCAGCGGCCTCTTCGGACCCATATTGGTGCTACATTCACTTTGTAGCACGCCTTACACAACATATAGACATCGGAACAACCGGTGTCCGTGTGTACCACCGCCGAACACTCCAGGAACACAGAAACAATTTAAACAATACAATAAATGATGATTTGTGGCAGAAGCTATGCAACCTCAGACCTCCAGATCTCGGTGTCACCTGCGGCGGATGGATGGAGTAAGGGGGAATCAAAAGCGCTGTGCAAGGAAGCAGAAGGGCAGAAAGTGAGTCGAGGCTAGTGCTAGGCTAAAGCTAACCCTAGCCAGCCTGCTCTACCATCTCTTTTTCTGGTAAATGTCTGCTCCCTGGACAATAAATTGGACTACATCAGAACAACATGGCGGCAGAGGTGCAGAACAACAAGGCGGCGAGGAAGACCACCCCTTTCTCTCAGTGACCAGGTGCTCTGTCTAACCACATCTAAAGTGAGGAAAACTCCTTACACATGTGACCTGGTGACGTTCTAAGTGATAGCTGCGTAACACTTCTGACAGTGGATGGGATTAAAAGTTTTTTTGGGTTTAGTAGTCAGGGGGCAAAGGAGGGCTATGGTTGATTAAAGTGCCAGTGGCAGAGTCCAAGGAGTCATGGTTAGGGTTAGGATGGATTAGAGATATATGTTGGAAATTGTTTTAGGTAGAATAGGAAAAGTGATTGTAAAGGAAGCCAGCTGATTTCAGATTCCAGAGCCCACCCTACCACCACTGTTTGAGATTGACACAACTTAGTCATGCATTTCTGGTTCGTGTACAGCACTTATGTAGGTTTCACATTACTAACTAATTATGTTTCTCATGTGCATCAACAGAACTTGAAAAAAACGCTTTCAATGCTTTCTTGCATTCATGAGCTCATTAAAGTCTGCTAAAACAGATAGTTGTATTATAGTTTTATTTATTATATATGTTATTATATATTATATAGTTGTAATGGGAGAGAGAATATGCCTACATCCAAACCCATACTCTTCACCTCTTTCTAAGTGCCAAAGCTAATGTAACTCTTTTGTGTTTCTCTGTTGGATAATGGATGGCTGTGGCATCATAATGCCATATTTGTATATTTAAAAGCAAAATCTTCAGATTCTGTGATGTTAATTGTGGTACCGTCAGCATTTGCACAGTTTTTCACTTCTTCTGTCTCTGTAGTAATTCACCTTAGTCGCATCTTGGTTATTTAAAACAAGAGAAATCTGATGTCCAGACTTTACTGCCAAACTTTTATAACAGAATTATTTTCATTTTACTATTGAATGTTAAAAAACAGATCATTATTCCAACATTGTCTTAGTAATGATTAGAGACAATCACATGTGGCCATTAAGAATGCACGTTGGGGAAAACAGATCCCACTACTTGCTGTGGCAAAATGCAGCACTTCGTGAAGTTCTTTGGCACATGAAGTACATTGACAGTGGGAGACAGTCGTGTTTAATTCCCACTTCTAGCTTTTACCACAGCCAATAATATGCAGGTGGAGATATGGAGCTTGGGAACTGAAATTTATTTTAGTATATTGTGTATGTACAGTTTAAAGACAAATAAAATATTAATTATTCCGTTATTGATAGTTTTTACATGTTTGCCATGGGTGATTCAACATTACTGTATGGTTTATATTGTGTTATCAAGTTTATAGGATTTTTTAATGTTGGTCTGGTAATCTGGACTCTGTGCTGCTGCTGGCAGTATCCCAGCTTTTAAGAGCAAACCCCAACATGGAGCTTTTTGGCAAAACGAAGACGGGAGGAATTAGTTTTATTGCCACTACATCTGCCACCCCAGCACTGGTATCCTATTGTATAAAATATGAATTTATTCAGTCTCCTCGACCGATTTACAGCAACAGCCCTTCAGTGTAATGACATAAAAATATATATATACCCATAAATAATTGCAAGAAATCTTGTCCTTCTATTAAAGCGTAGTCCAAAAAACAAGTCTTATGTACCGCTTCGTTTTGGTGAATCAGCCACATTCAATGCAACCACCCTGATCAGTAATCACAAACAAATTACTTGATCCAGATATTTGACAGCGTCAAGGTCCATCTAATCCCTGCATACAGACAGAAATCAAGGCTCTCCAAACCTGTTGTGTTGCCAACAGCCTGGATAAGGATTACTTTCTTTTTGAAAGATAATGGGACAGCTTGAATATCATCCCCAACAACACCACAGCTTCATCTCATCAACTTCACCTCCCCCCGCTACAGCAGGGGGAGGGCCTCTACACAGCTGAACACAGGAGGGCCCTTTTACCCCCTTAAACCCACCAACAACGACACTCTCCAACCTGAAGAGAGACATTAGTAGAGATTTTTAAAGACAAAACCCCCACAAAGCAGCCAGAACAGACTCTGTTTTCCCATCCAACCCGAAGTACTGTTGTTAGTAACCCTTTTAATGTGTCCTTGTTGGTGGGTTGGGGGGTGTCCATCATGGGATCCGTTTTCCCCTGATGCACATTTTTTAAAGCCACATCTGTATATGTTTGTAAGATGGACGCCATTTCCATATGGCAGGTTGCAAGGGGCGGTTCCTAGGGGGTGGAAGCGGCAATGCCAAAAGTGCTCAAGCAAGCTGACAGAATCAATTTAAATATACATTGCTTTTTTAAATATAATACATTAATAGTTGTGTATCCTTCTGTATACATAATCTCCCGAATACCATGCAGTGCAATAAACTGTTAACAAATCTAATAATAATCCGTTTACACTTATGCACTCATGTGTAAATAGATTTTTTTATTTCAGTATTACCATATTGTCAGGGATCCACCTGCCACGCCCCCTTTGGTAGCTGTCACGCTGCCATCGCTCTGCCGCTGCCGGCTTTGATTCCGGACACCTGTGACTTGTTAAGGAGACAACTATATACACTCACGTTCTTGAGTCACAGGCTGTCGGTTCTTGAAGGTCATGCTGGTGATCTTGTGGATCCTCGACCGCCAGCCTTTCCCACTGGTTCCTCCTTGGATTACTTCCAGTCTGTGGATTATCTCTGTGGAACATCTCCGCTCCGTGGATTATCACCGCGTTACGGACCAAACCCATATGACAGTCGTAACTCTCCGACTTCTGTGTGTGTGTCTATCACAATTAAAGACAATGATTGAGTTACTTCCATTTCCGCTTCGTGATCACCACCCTGACAGAAAAACTTCACCCTACCGCGATGGAACGGCAGCCGAACCCAGCTTTGGATTTCCCCCAGAAGCTCCGTGCTGCTCCTCGCAGACTCACCAAAGCCGGATCATGCAATAGCGGCTGCGCCACGCCCCTCCGAGACCACGAGGGGATTCCCGGCTCGTTTCTCCGGTAAGAGGACTGAATTGGGCGGATTCCTACGGAGCGTGGGCCAGTATGTGGAGATTAGTTTTTCCCAATTCCCCTCCGAACGATCCAAGATTGCTTTCTGTATTTCCTTCCTGTCTGGTGATGCTCTCTTTAGAGCCAGCATGCTCTGGAGCTTAAAAAAAGGTGATTTTGCCTCATTCGCCGACTTCATCAGGGGTCTTTTGGGGATTTTTCGGATGGTTACGGTGGATCTTCACTACAGCCCCCTCGAGTCTGAAAGCGCTCCGCCAAAGAGTTTCCACGAGTTTCCGCTCCAGTGTTCCTGTGGCCGCAACGGGGACGTCGTACTGATGCCTGGCCATGTTAGGATGTCGTACCGCCACCTGGCCACAACGGGGACGGCGTTCCTCTGCCCGGCCATGAGAGGGATGTCGTACCGCCGCCTGGCCGCGAAGAGGACATTGGCTCGCCTTCAGGTTCCCCACAGGGCGACGGCTAGCCTTCAGGATCCCCACAGGCCCCCAAGTTTCCCTGAAGGCGACGTCTCACCCCCAAGTTCTACTGGAGGCGACGTCTCGTCCCCAAGTTCCCCTGAGTTTTCACGAGTGCTCGGCTCTGCCACAGAGTTTCCACGAGTTTCCGCTCCGGTCCAGTGTTCAGCCGAGTCAAGTCAAGTCAAGTTTATTTCTAAAGCGCTTTTCACAACAGACATTGTCTCAAAGCAGCTTTACAAAAACCAACAGTCAAGGTGAATGGTGTGCATTTATCCCTCAGGAAGCCTTGGGATGGGGAGAGAAAGAGAAGCAGTGGAGAGCAATTAGCTGCTGTTCATGATATTAACAGCACGAGTTGATAATGTGCATGTGATCAGATGTTCTGGAGCACAAGTTTATGATGTTTATGATGTTTATGACGTGTTATGTGTTTGCTAAAAAGATATGTTTTTAATCTGCACCTAAACTGGGTGAGTGTGTCTGAGCCCCAAACACTGTCGAGAAGACTATTCCAAAGTTTGGGAGCTAAATGTGAGAATGTTCTACCGCCTTTAGTGGACTTTGCTATTCTAGGAACTACAATAAGCCCAGATTTTTGAGATTTTAGGGAGCGTGATGGATTGTAGTGTGTTGGAAGACTGGAAAGATACATGAAGATAAACCATTTAGTGCTTTATAAGTGAGTAGCAGTAGTTTCGAAGCTTAACAGGAAGCCAGTGTAGGGACAATAAGATTGGGGTTATATGATAAAATTTTCTTGACCTAGTAAGAACTCTGTCTGCTGCATTCTGGACAAACTGAAGCTTGTTTGTTAGTGACACAGGACATCCACCTAGTAATGCAACACAATAATCTATTCTGGAGGTCATGAAAGCATGGACGAGCTTCTCTGCATCAGATATAGACAACATGTTTCTTAGTTTAGAAATATTTCTAAGGTGGAAGAAGCTGTTTCTGTAACTTGGTTGATGTGATTATTAAAAGATAAGTTGCTGTCTAAAATAACTCCCAGATCTTTTACTGTTGAACTAGTAGTTACAGAACAACCATCTAAACGCAGGTTGAAATGCTGGAACTTCTGTATACTAGTTTTTGGGCGTATGAGCAAAATCTCTGTCTTATCAGAATTTGAAAAAAAAAATAGAAAGTTATGGGTCATCCAATCTCTTATTTCCTTAACACACTGAGTTATCCGGGTTAATTGAGCTGTATCGCCTGGTTTAGATGAGATATATAGCTGAGTATCATCAGCATAACAATGGAAGCTAATGCCATGCCTTCTAATAATATTTCCTAAGGGAAGCATGTATATTGTGAAGAGCAGGGGTCCTAGAACTGAACCTTGTGGCACGCCATAGTTCACTAGCATTAGCCTGGAAAGCTTTACATTTAAATCTACAAAATGGTAATGATTGGACAGGTAGGATTTAAACCAGCTTAATGCCTGTCCCTGAATGCCGATGTAATTTTGTAAGCGATCTAGGAAAAGATCATGATCTATAGTGTCGAACACAGCACTAAGATCTAGTGAAACTAACAGCGAGATGAAGCCTTGGTCTGAAGCTAAAAACAGGTCATTTGTGATTTTAACTAGGGCATTTTCTGTGCTATGATGGGGCCTAAAACCTGACTGAAACTCTTCAAAGATATTGTTCTTTTGAAAGTAGGAACAGAACTGGGCAGCGACAATCTTTTCTAAAATCTTAGACATAAATGGGAGATTTGAAACGGGTCTGTAATTCGATAGCGTGTTTGGATCGAGATTAGGTTTAATGAGGGGCTTAATACCTGCTAGCTTGAGGGATTTAGGGACATGACCTAAAGATAGTGAGGAGTTAATAATATTGAGAAGAGGCTCACCAGTTGTATATAACACTTCCTTTAGAACTATTTTTATTAAACCTGTGCAAATTTGCGTAAATTCCCTGGACCTCACACCTAGTAGCACCTCTGCTGAGATTTTCACAGGCCTGCAGCTCCATTGTTCTCCTGCTTTTGTTGTGCAAACACACCAATTACCTGTGAGGCCTGGCACATTTGCAGAGAGAGAGAGTCATGAGTATATGTGCTTTTTTCTATAGGCCTGTATAGTACAAATCAGAAAACATTGTAGCACTGGTGTAAAATTAATCACACATTCACATACGTTTATGTGGTTAAAGTCTGTTATAGTGTTGGGTTTCCTCTTTATACTGTCACCGATTGTCACGTGACGTCTTGGTGCAATAGAACACACAGTCTTGTTTTTTTTAGGTGAATGAATTGTCAAGCAGACACTGCCACTTCTAAGCACTCTAGTGGAGAATACCTCTCGACGTGCAGTGTCTTTTGCAAGTTGAGGAAGTTCACGCCGGACTTTATTCACCGTGCCCAGTAGCATTGTTTTGCGCTGCAGCAGTCTGTGTGACAGTGACAGTAAAGTAAAGAAATTGTCCTTCGTGACATTTCTCCCATCATCCAAAAATGGCTTAATCAGATTCATGACCACGTTCTCTGCCAGCCTCTCTCCCTTCTGACGACTGGGGTCCTTTCCCAAGTAAGGAGATGCATTGCAGACATATTTGGTCTCCAAATCCGTGGCCATCCAGAACTTGATCCCAAATTTGTCTGGCTTGGTTGCGATATACTGTGTGCATGGACAACGAACCTTGGTAGGTTCAGCTGTATATCTATGGTCATGTGTTCTCCTGGAGTGAAACTTTCAGCACAGTTCTTGTTAAAGCGAAGGTCGCAGCAAATTTGTTTTCACCCATTTTGCCCGCATGTCCTTGTCATCAAATCGAAGGTGTTGCATAATTGAAATGAATCTATCTCGGGGCATTGTCTCTTTGATTACTGGCACCAAAATTGATTACTGGCAGTCCGGCTCTGTTCTGCGGGCTTGATGGACCGTGCACTTCCTGATGGTCGGCAGTATTCCCATGTCTAACAGGCAAAGAAAGCTTTGAAGCACGCTTGTAATTTTACGCTGTCGAAAGATAAACAAATAGAGAATAGTAAATTTACATGAACCTCACTCTAAATGGGTTTATATAAATATCATATGTATTATGGCCATGACAAACATTAGCAGACTCTGTGGGTCTAGCTTGGACCATTCCAATGTCCTCCTCTACCCACACAGTGCCGTCTTTTGCCGTCTGGTTTAGACAGGGCTTCCCAGTACCACGGTGGATCTTCCATGGAGGCATGTTGGGTTCTTGTTCCGTCTCCTTTTAGGATTCTTCTTAGGAGGTATCAGTGGCCTGCTGGACAAATGAAATCTCTCCTCAATCAGAGTCTGCTTCATCCATTTCCTGAAGCCAGGCCAAAGCCTGTTGTGCGGAGAGGTTCTTCCTGCGTGGCAGTGATACAGAGGCCATCCTGATGTGCGTTCTCAAAAATGCGAAGAAGAAATGATTGTTCCGCCTGGGTCGCTCTGCTTTTATTTACAGCACTGTGCTGTAGTCATGCAATGCCACTTCCTTACATACATAGTCACAATGGACAGAATCAAGACCAATTGTTAGGAAGGTTTACTATCCAGCTCAAAGCACAAAATGTTAGGATTTTCACTATCTGGTGTACGCTGATCAGGGGATTGTACTCGCCCCAGCGTGTCAGTCAAAACACGGTACAGGATTCAGAACACTCAACTTTACTGGGTATAGGACTGATCGTATATGAGGTGATTCTTGCTATCTTCTGTTAGCTGCTGTTCGGTAGGTTGCGTGATGCAGAATGCATGCTGAAAGGCCACTGCTGAGTGACTCTGCTGAATGGTCAGTGCTGAGTGACAGGTTGCACGATGTCGAATGGCCACTGGTAGTTCACACTGTAGTTCACCATCTCCCTCAGAGCCTAATGAGTTCAGGAGACCCACAAGAGCTTGAATTTCGAGTGTGAACAGATCAAAACTGGCTGTATCTCCAGGCTTAATAGAGGCAGACACACAGTTTACCAAGCAATGACAAGCTGCCTAGGACATCACAGGAGATTAGGCAACCCTGTGAAGATAAGGTGGCCATTCTGGAGGAACTCCGAAACTTAGGGTCCTTAACAAGGATATGCAGAATTTAACAGTAAAGCTGAAGACAACTCTGCTAGTTCAAGCTCTAAATTCAAGCTCTCGTGGGTCTCCTGAACTCACTACGCTCTCTCAGTCTCAGTAAACAAATGCAAATGTGCCAGGCCTCACAGGTGTTGGGTGGTTTGCACAACAAAAGCAGGAGGAGAATCAAGCTGAAAAACTGCAAACATCTCAGCAGGGGTGAATTACACCTCTGGATGTGCACCAGAAAATAAAAAGTCAGTAAATCTAGTGTTAGTAGATTAGTTGGAATGGGATCTAACTGACATGTTGTTGATTTAGCTTTGATAATAACATTATACAGCTCTTCCTGTCCTGTACATGTAAAACTGTGGAGTTGTGAAGTTGAAGGTGAGATTCTTTCAGGAGATGCTGTCAGAGGTTGGACCGCCACAATTGCTTTTCTAATGTTATCTAGTTTTTCAGTCAAGAAATTCAAGTCGTCACTACTAAACTGTGATGGAACACTTTTTCAGGTTCCTGATTTGTAGTTAATTTAGCTACTGTACTGAAAAGGAACCTGGGATTGTGTTTGTTATTTTCTATAAGTTTGCTCAGGTGTTCAGCTCTAGCAGCTTTTAGCGTCTGTCTGTAGCTGAGCATACTGTCTTTATACGCAAATTCTAAATACCTCCAGTTTAGTTTTCCTCCATTTTCTCTCCAGATTACGTGCTGTTCTCTTGAGGGCATGCGTATGACTATTATACCAAGGTGCAGGTGCTTGTTCTCGAACCTTTTTTAACCGGATGTTGGTAACGGTGTCTAATGTGCTAGTGAGGATAAGGTCTATGTTGTTAGTTATTTCATCAAGGTTATTAGCAGTTATGGGTTTAGTGTGAAATTGAGATAAATCAGGCAGGTTTTTTATGAATCTGTCTTTAGTGGTTGGAACAAAAGTCCTACCAGGTCGATAACGTGGTGCAACACGGCTAATCTGCTCTACCGGTAGTGTGTACAGTATGAGGTAATGGTCTGTGATGTCATCACTCTGAGGTAAGATATCTATATCAGTGACGTCTGCTCCGTGGGATATTATTAAGTCTAATGTGTGGTTAAAGTGATGAGTTGGTCCGGTGACGTTTTGTTTAACCCCAAAAGAGTTTAATAAGTCCATAAATGATAATCCTAGAGCAGGGGTGGCCAACCAGTCAGAGACCGAGAGCCACATTTTTGACCGTGTTACCGCAAAGAGCCACATCATACACATGGGCACACATGAACATCACCCATCCCTTCTTCTTAAACACACACACACACACACACACCGTCACACACCAACATAATGACAGAAATTGACTCCTACAGGACAGTCATTTTCAACAATGAACACTGTCTCACACACACACAAACTCTGTTTAACCAAGTCCACAAACAAAAATATAATCATTTACAATAGCGTTTTTCTTTTATTATGCATGTTACTTAGTGGGACTTTTGGCATTTCTTGCCTTGAACAATCCCCTTCAAATCTGCAATTCTTTCACGTGTGTGTCAGTCAGAACAGATCGATGCTTTGATTTCACGTGTTTCAGGGTAGAAAACAAGGACTTAATATGGTATTTTAGTCAAATGCGCATGTGCGTGAGATGAATATACCACGGGGGGGGCAATTAATTTTTACAAGGGGCCACATGAGAAACCTGAATTGTGTCAGAGGGCCACACCAACGATAATATTTTAGGGATGCACCGAAATGAAAATTAAATTTAAATGGCAATGAAATCCATCATTCTTTGTGTTCTGCCTTTTGCCCCGTCACATCACTGAAAACTTTCCTGCCTTTTTAAAAAACGTCCTCTACAGACAGAGTGCGCATGCGCGGATTGACTTTACTGTTCTGTGCCGCGTTCTTCTCATATTTAGAAGGCAATCGGGATGTTTGGATTTCAGGTGATAAATTAAACCCGACTTGGAGAAACTGTTTGCAGATTGTCAGGCTGACGGACAGGACGCGGAAGCGGAAGCAAGTCAATCATAGTCTTTTATTTTACTTTACAACAAAACACACTCACTCAGGAAACGGAAAGTCATGAACCAAAAGTATATCCGCTTGCAACGAGTAATCCACAACACAAAGGGAAAGTCCAACGAAAAGCAAAACCAGAAGTGAACGTAAACTCCAGGGAAGACGAGTAATCCATACAGAACCGAACTATGATCCGGAACCAGCGGGGAGGGCTGGCGGTCGAGCAGCCACGGGTCTCACCAGCATGACACTTTCAGAACCGACAGCCTGTGACTCGAGAACGTGAGTTTATATAGTCTAGTCCTTAACGAGCCACAGCTGTCGGTGATCATGGCATGGAACGAATAACGAGGGACTGTCAGTTACTGAGGGGGGCGTGGCAGGGGAATCTCTGACAGCGGCCGAGGGGGGCGTGGCAGGGGAATCCCTGACAGTACCCCCCTCCAGGGGCGGCACCCGACGCCCCAAAAACCCACCAACGCCAGGCGGGCCGGGGCACTCTGAGGAAGGCCTCCCTAACCGACCCGGGACAAAGGAGGCCCCGTGAGCATCGCAGCAGAACAGGGGGGGACCGGAAGTGGCCCAAGGCAAAGCAGCGTTTTTGGTTGGGAACAGAAACGGGTCAGCGGCCCTCGAAAAGACCGGAAGCCGAGCCAAGCCCTCGGCAGAGACCAGTGGCCAAGCGACGTCCGTGGCGGAGACCTGAAGCCGAGCGACTTCCAAGGCGGAGACCAGGGAACGAGCGACGTCCACCGCGGAGACCAGGGGCCGAGCGAAGTCCACGGCGGAGACACGAGGCCGAGCGACGTCCACGGCGGAGACAGGAGGCGGAGAGACTTCCTCCACGGAGACAGGAGGCGGAGAGACGACCTCCACGGAGACCTGGAGCGGAGAGACGACCTTCTTGGAGACCTGGGGCGGAGAGACGTCCTCCACGGAGACAGGCGGCGGAGCGACGACCTTCTTAGGGACCAGGAACGCAGGGGCACCCTCGGCAGGACGTAGAACCGCAACGATACCCTCGTGGGGCCTCTGGAGCGCCTGGACGTTGATCCGGAACGACACCCTCGGAGGGCCGCTGGAGCGTTCTGACTTTGAACCGGATCAACACCCTCGAAGGGCCGCTGGAGAGCTCGGACGTTGACCCGAAACGACACCTTCGGATGGCCTCTGGAGAGCTCTGCCGTCGCCCTGCGGGGAACCTGGGGGCCCGACGTCGCCCTGAGGGGAACCTGGAGGCCCGACGTCGCCATGAGGGGAACCTGGAGGCCCGACGTCGCCATGAGGAAGACCTGGGGGCCCGACGTCGTCATGAGGAAGACCTGGAGGCCCGACATCGCCATGAGGAAGACCTGGGGGCCCGACGTCGCCATGAGGAAGACCTGGGGGCGAGCTGTCGACCTCTTCGCGGCCAGGCGGCGGTACGACGTCCTCTTCGCGGCCAGGCAGCGGTACGACGACCCCTTCGCAGCCAGGCGGCGGTACGACGACCCCTTCGCAGCCAGGCGGCGGTACGAGGACCCCTTCGCAGCCTGAGCTCTCTGTGGGACTCTGGACCGGGAGCGAGCTCTCCTGGGGACTCTGGACCAGGAGCGAGCTCTCCTGGGGACTCTGGACCTGGAGCGAGCTCTCCTGGGGACTCTGGACCGGGAGCGAGCTCTCCTGGGGACTCTGGACCGGAAGCGAGCTCTCCTGGGGACTCTGAGGCTGAGCGGCACCCTCGGCGGGACTCTGAGGCTGAGCGGCACCCTCGGCGGGACTCTGGAACGGGAACGAGCTCTCCTGGGGACTCTGGACCGGGAGCGAGCTCTCCTGGGGACTCTGAGGCTGAGCGGCACCCTCGGCGGGACTTTGAGGCTGAGCGGCACCCTCGGCGGGACTCTGGAACGGGAACGAGCTCTCTGTGGGACTCTGGCCCGGGAACGAGCTCCCTTGGGAACTCTGAAGCTGAGCGGCACCCTCGGCGGAACTCTGAAGCTGAGCGGCACCCTCGGCGGAACTCTGAAGCTGAGCGCCACCCTCGGCGGAACTCTGAAGCTGAGCGCCACCCTCGGCGGAACTCTGAAGGACTCTGTGGCGGCCCGGCGCTCTCTTGAGGACTCTGTGGCGGCCCGGCGCGCTCGTGACGGGTCTGTGGCGTAGAGGCGCGCTCGTGACGGGTCTGTGGCGGCCCGGCACTCTCGTGAGGACTCTGTGGCGGCCCGGCGCTCTCGTGAGGACTCTGTGGCGGCCCGGCGCTCTCGTGAGGACTCTGTGGCGGCCCGGCGCTCTCGTGAGGACTCTGTGGCGGCCCGGCGCTCTCGTGAGGACTCTGTGGCGGCCCGGCGCTCTCGTGAGGACTCTGTGGCGGCCCGGCGCTCTCGTGAGGACTCTGTGGCGGCCCGGCGCTCTCGTGAGGACTCTGTGGCGGCCCGGCGCTCTCGTGAGGACTCTGTGGCGGCCCGGCGCTCTCGTGAGGACTCTGTGGCGGCCCGGCGCTCTCTTGAGGACTCTGTGGCGGCCCGGCGCGCTCGTGACGGGTCTGTGGCGTAGAGGCGCGCTCGTGACGGGTCTGTGGCGTAGAGGCGCGCTCGTGACGGGTCTGTGGCGTAGAGGCGCGCTCGTGACGGGTCTGTGGCGTAGAGGCGCGCTCGTGACGGGTCTGTGGCGTAGAGGCGCGCTCGTGACGGGTCTGTGGCGTAGAGGCGCGCTCGTGACGGGTCTGTGGCGTAGAGGCGCGCTCGTGACGGGTCTGTGGCGTAGAGGCGCGCTCGTGACGGGTCTGTGGCGTAGAGGCGCGCTCGTGACGGGTCTGTGGCGTAGAGGCGCGCTCGTGACGGGTCTGTGGCGTAGAGGCGCGCTCGTGACGGGTCTGTGGCGTAGAGGCGCGCTCGTGACGGGTCTGTGGCGTAGAGGCGCGCTCGTGACGGGTCTGTGGCGTAGAGGCGCGCTCGTGACGGGTCTGTGGCGTAGAGGCGCGCTCGTGACGGGTCTGTGGCGTAGAGGCGCGCTCGTGACGGGTCTGTGGCGTAGAGGCGCGCTCGTGACGGGTCTGTGGCGTAGAGGCGCGCTCGTGACGGGTCTGTGGCGTAGAGGCGCGCTCGTGACGGGTCTGTGGCGTAGAGGCTCGCTCGTGACGGGTCTGTCGTGATGGAACCGAGCACCCTTGAGAATCCTGGAACGGAGCCGCGCGCTCTAAAGACCCATGGGACGAAGCTTCTTCATCCTCAAGGGGACTGTCGTGGAGATCCACCACCTCCATCCCACACATCCCCAGAAGAAGCTCGCAAAATTCGGCGAGTGAGCCGAAATTGCCCCCATTGGCGCTCCATATCCTGCTGGTTTTAGAACTCCTTAGAATTTAGAATTCCTTAGAAATCTGCCTAATTCCTCTCCTTTCCCGGAGAAGCGAGGCGGAAATCCTCTCGCGCTCGCGGAGGGGCGTGGCGCAGCCGCGCTCTCATGCTCCGGCTTCTGTGGCTTTGAGCCGCGAGCAGCAGCTTGGAATCCCCGGCGAAAATCCAAAGCTGGGTTCGGCTGCCACTTCATCGCGGCTGAAATCGCGGAAGGGCGATTCCGCGTTCGGTTTTGGGCGGTTTTTCTGTCAGGCTGACGGACAGGACGCGGAAGCGGAAGCAAGTCAATCATAGTCTTTTATTTTACTTTACAACAAAACACACTCACTCAGGAAACGGAGAGTCATGAACCAAAAGTATATCCGCCTGCAACGAGTAATCCACAACACAAAGGGAAAGTCCAACGAAAAGCAAAACCAGAATAGAACGTAAACTCCAGCAGGAAGACGAGTAATCCATACAGAACCGAACTATGATCCCGAACCAGCGGGGAGGGCTGGCGGTCGAGCAGCCACGGGTCTCACCAGCATGACACTTTCAGAACCGACAGCCTGTGACTCGAGAACGTGAGTTTATATAGTCTAGTCCTTAACGAGCCACAGCTGTCGGTGATCATGGCATGGAACGAATAACGAGGGACTGTCAGTTACTGAGGGGGGCGTGGCAGGGGAATCTCTGACAGCGGCCGAGGGGGGCGTGGCAGGGGAATCCCTGACACAGATACACCCCCTCTTGAAATTTCAGCATTGCATGTTTAGTAAATCGTGTAAATGTCTGCAAGACAGTTTAACTGTTTTTTGTTGTTATTTCAAGTTAATTTCATTTCATGGAAATTTAAACAAAAGGTTAAAAATGAAACATTATGTTTAGAGAATGTGTATGTGTATGTTTCTTCAAACGATTTGATGTACACGTGATGCCAGTGTTTTGCGCCGGAATAGAGAATTGTGGGTAAGAGCGTAGCAAAGACATGAACACGTTAAATGCTGATACGAACGGCTTGCACTAATAACTACCATTTATCTGCATGTGGTTCAAAAGGCGCACACGGTAACGGTTAATATTGTGTCTAATATTATAATGTTGTTCATGTGCTGTTATGTAGGATGTGTTAAGTATTATATATATATATATATATAAGTTGTATATAAATGTATTGAGTATTGTAATGTTGTGATTGGGACTAATTATGAATGGATTGTGTTTGTGGATGTTTATTGTGATTGTGAGATGTGTATTTGAATGTTATATGTTTATATTTTTTATAGTTTTCACGGTGTTTGAAGAGAGAGCGAGTGAGAGAGTGTGTAAATAAACTCGAACAACATCAGTACGATGCGTGGGCATTATTAATTGATCCAGTGCAGCTACAAATCGCTCTCCGCACACCGCACACATGTTGCTCTTATTCAGCTAACTGTGTGCTGCTGCACTTTTTTATTGCGTCATTACAATTGTGTTTCTGACGTGTTGTTTCAGTGATTTAGGTATTTCCCAGAATTCTCGGTGCATCCCTGTAATTTATGATTGGCCTCATGCCAAGGTCTAATATACCGTATTGAACTCAAGCAAAGCGAACACGCACATTGAAAATCAAACACACAAAAATCGTTATGAACGTAAGAGCCGCATGAAACCGGCCAAAGAGCCGCATGCGGCTCGCGAGCCGCGGGTTGGCCACCCCTGTCCTAGAGCATCGTTTACATCATCTACATAAATATTAAAATCTCCTACAAGCAGCACTTTATCAAAATTGATCAAAAGATCTGAAAGAAAACAAGCAAACTCTTGAAGAACATCAGCGTAGGGCCCTGGGGGTCTGTACACGGTGACCAGAGCGAGTTTTCTATGTATGTCTGAAAGTACAATTTTTAAGAACGAGAACTTCAAATGATTTAAAACTGAATCCTAACATCTGACTAACATCAAGAGAGGCACTATAAATGGTTTCTAACCCTATCTAGAGTGTGTTTTAATCCAACTAATATCCATCCAATAAATTGACCTAATAATTAGTATGGTACCTATTAGATATAATAGAAACAGCCTGATTAAAACCTATTTTAGCTTATGTGTTTTAATCAGTCTCATGTAGTCTATGTACTCAGAGTGTAATTAACAATAGCGATCAGATTTTAATAGAGTAGAGTAGAGTAGAGTAGAGTAGAGTAGAGTAGAGTCTGACTGGTGTTATGAGTGTGTTGGATAGACAAGAAAGAACAACATACAAGGCTTAAGCATGTTTATTGTGCAGAGAAGAGGTGAGATTTACGATGCTTTTAGTGAAGAATGCTCCTAAGAGATGTCCCAGGATGTCTGTAAGTTGGAGCTGAATAAAAGAAACAAACAGAGATCACAATAACTAAAAACATACATTTAATATGTGCATGTAACAACAAAAGTAATAAGCTTACAATCATTATAGTTGTGAAGCTAGATACATTATGCAACAGTCAGTTCAGATAGTATAAATGAAGTATGACCAAGACACTAACATAACCACGTAGAATAATGTAGTTAAACATATACAAATAGACAATTTAGGTAAAATAATATAGCTTGATTTAATAAAAACGGAATAGCAAATAGCATTTTAAAAGCAAAACACTTACACAGAGTAGATGTAGGGAAGATAAAGTAGGCCACAAAATGGTTGTCCACGCATAAAAACCTGAAAGCAGGAGAAAGCGGTGCCTGGCTGTACCAGAGGGGGTGAAAGTATAGACATTCTTTTCTTAAGTGACAAAGAGAAAAGGCCGTAAATAAGGGTAATGGGGAACAGGAAAACCCAAATATGGAATCCCAGGAAGGGGACTTTGTTAGGATGAAGAAAATAGGAAAAAATAAAGGTGTCATTTAATACCAGGGTATAAGAATGAGTGTGTGCAATGTGTGTGTGCCCACCTTCTATGGGCTCATCAGAACATGTCTGGAATAAATAAGTTTTTGCTCTTTCTCATACAAGACTGAAGATTCTTCATTGGCTTTTGAGGTCCATTTCATTGTATTTTATTAGGTTAAAAGTGCTACATTGGGATTTAACTGAAACAAAGAATCCACTCGTGATGTGTCTGCTCAGAGACGGGTTCTGAGTTCCGACAGCGGAAGAACCCAGGACGCTCCCAGAAACAGTTCCAGTTATTAACAAAGAGAAGTTTGTGCTCTCTGCACCATGACTGTAATCATTAATTTAGTGATAAAAGTTTACTAAACTTTTCAGCCCCTCGCTGGTAAGTGGGAAGAGGTCCTGACACAATGATCCTCGATGTGGGCGATGTGCTGCGTACTGTCTCCACCAGGAACCTGATAGAGACAGGTCCTAATGGAGAAACCTCTTTAAGATCTCCGTTTGCCTCAGCCTGGTGTCGTTCGTTCCGGCATGGAGAACAACCGCTGCGAAATTCTCGTTCAGGATAGTGAGTACCTGCGCAGCGACATCGAGAACACGGGCACAGGAGAACAGCAAGTGTGCACCTTAACTTTAGCTCCGGTATTGCGGACATGCCGGACGATGGAATCTCAGAGAATCATGGTATCGCGTTCCGTCTCGCGGAGAGGGGCGCAGGGGTTTTCAGTCGAGATCTCGAAGGTCGGTGGTGGCGGGGGAGACGTCCTTGACCAGGGCTTGGCTCGTGGCTTCTGCTGCTGCCACATCCAAGGTCCTTGGTGCACCGGTGCCGGAGTGAACAATACCTGGGCGGGCCACGTTGTAGGTACGCTGGGCCTGGGCAGAGAAACACGTGGAGTTGAGGTGCTGAGAGCTTTAGATTCAACCCAAGAATTTACCTGGGACAAGTGCGCGTCCGCCTGGGATGTTTCCAGCGCCGCTTTCCGCTCTCGCAGCTGGGCATACTTTGCATGCAGCTCGCAAATTTGTTTCTCCAAAGCCTTCATCTCCAACTCCACTGTTTGCAACTCGAAAGAGTCCTCACCTGAGCTCAAAGTCAGACACACAGCCGGCATAGTGCTCACAATCACGAAGAGAGTTAATATACAGAGGTATGAGTGAGAGGCAATGAATATAGACAACACTAGTGATAGTCGAGTTAACTGACCACAGGCACAAGTCAGGAAGACAACAACAATTTAGGATTATTAAAAGAGAAAAAATAGATAGATAGGTAGGTAGATAGTAAAGTTTGAAAACGATAAGAGAAAAACAAACACGGAACTCGCGGCAAACATGTCAAACACAGGAAGCTACGTCACCGGAAGCAGTTCAGGGCATCCGAAGGTGCCACTCTGCTCCAGTGTTCCGCCTAGGGTGCCGCTCCGCTCCAGCGTCCGTCGAGGTTGAACCCCCACCTAGCCGCAACGGGGACGTCGTACCGCCGCTTGGCCATGAGAGGAACGTTGTACCGCTGCCTGGCCACAACGGGGATGTCATACCGCTGCCTGGTCATTGGGACGTTGTTCCCCACAGGGCGACGGCTTGCCCCCAAGTTTCCCTGAAGGTGAAGGCTCGCCCCAAGTTTCCCTGAAGGCGACGTCTTGTCACCAAGTTACCCTGAAGGCAAAGTTTTGTCCGCAAGATCCCCTGAAGGTGACGTCTCGTCCACAAGTTCCCCTGAAGGCAACATCTCTGATGGTGATGTTTTGCCTAAAAGCATTTTCGAGGGTGACGACGTAGACCAAGACCTAAAGGTGACGTCATGCCTCCGAGTCCCTCTCCAGACAACATCACATCTCAGAGTTCCTCTTCAGGCGACGTCTCTCCTCGGGGTTGCTCTGGAGACTAGAAGGCACTCCCAAGTCCCTTCAAGTGGGCTGTCGCACCTCAAAACTCCCTCCAAGATGTCGAAACACTTGAGATCTGCCGCGGATGCCATCATACCCCAAGGTCTACTTCAAACTCCCGCAGAAGGCATGACTCAGCCTCCGAATGCCATCGTGGGCTTTGCTTGGTCTCTGGACTCCACCAAGAACGTCGCTCCACCTCTGAACTCCACCGAGGGCATCGTTCAGCTTCAGACCTCTGCAGAGGACGTTGCTCCGGTACAGATCTCTACAGAGGATGTCGCTTTGCTCCAAGCCTCCGCAGAGGGCACCGCTTTGCCTTGGGCTCTTTTACAGTTTTCCCCTGTCCCACGGCGATGCTAACCGGGTCTCCTTTGAACCTGGACAATTGGAGGGGCCTTCCTCTGCGTGCCCTGGCCCACCTGGCATAGGTGGGTTTGGGGCATCTGGTGCCGCCCCTGGAGGAGATCAGGGATCCTCCTGCCACGCCCCCCTTGGGAGCTGTCATGCTGTCTTTGCTCTGCCACTGCCGGCTTTGATTCCAGACACCTGTGACTCGTTAAGGATACAACTTCACAATTAAAGACAATGATTGAGTTACTTACGCTTCGTGATCGCCACCCTGACACATAAAATATTTGAGTCTAATATTTTATTTATATTTCATTGTGCATGTTTTCTCACAATCACAACATTAAATGCAGACTTACATTATTTTGATGAATTATAAAAGTGTTTATGGGCAATTTGGTCAGGCCTGTTGATGCAGTATTTTGTTCCACGTGCCATTTGGGGGCTATTCTGCAAAGAACAACACGTATTTAGATTCTGGAATTGGTGAATTCGCGGGACGAAATGCGGCAAGCTGCAGGAAGAAACATGCAACCTTAATGGCCAAATCTGTATCTGATATTATGACAGAACAACACACATAGGACAGAACAACACACATTTCTTGTACATGTTACACTTCAGCTGTGTTATGGTTGTGTTCACAGTGTTTTACCTTTTTTTTTCTCCAGTATGTACGACTGTAATCTGACCGAGGAAAGCTGTAGAACTCTATCTTCAGTTCTCAGTTCAAACTCCTCCAGACTGAGAGATCTGAACCTGACTAACAATAAACTGCAGGATTCAGGAGTGACGCTGCTCTCTGCTGGACTGGAGACTCCACACTGTACACTGGAGACACTGGAGTAAGATAATCACTTTTACACACACATACACACACACACATACACAAACTTTCAGGAGTGTAGAAGGCAATACTGTCCCTTTCTTCCATTTGGTCAACAGACCACATTAGTAGTAGCCAGACAAGAACAATCAGAACTCACTAAATTCTCACAAAACAAAATATAGACACTAACATTCTCTTAAAAAAAAATGTTTTATAACAACAAAGTGTTTTCCTGCCTTCGCATCAGTATGTGACTGCTTTAAGTGACAAAATAACTCTTGACTTGAATTAGCATTAAGCCTTTATAGCAGAATCATTAGCTGAAATGGCTGCAAATCTACAGGACTAAACGTTACCTTACGCAATGGATTTCCTTTCCTGGAAAATCTAGAAAAGTCTGTATATTTATAAAAAAAATAAAAAAAAATAAATACAGAAATATAGGATGTACATAAGTAATCAGAGCCTTTGCAACCATACTGCTCTTGATCGTTGTTGACATGTTTCTACACCTTGATTAGAGTCCACCTGTGGTAAATTTAATTTATTTGACATGATTTGGTAAGGCACAAACCTCATTATAGAAAGCAATGCATATCAGAGCAAAACCAAGCCATGAGTTCAACGAAATTGCTTGCAGCACTCAGAGACAGGATTGTTGCAAGACACAGAACTTTGTAAGGCTACAAAGAAATCTTCTGTTCTGAAGATTCCCAAGTGAACAGTGGTTTCTGGCTTGCCTCTCCAGCAAAGGGGCCTGGGTAGTATCCGAGGGATCAACAGCTTCCACTGTAACTCACTTGGGAGTAAAGTTACAGTGTGGCCTAAAAGGAAACAGCATTTCCTGCAAGTCCACTGGGGAAAGGAACACTTTCCATTGAGCAAGGATACAGTGTGACATTTTAGCCATGCATTTTAGCCATGCTTTAGCCATGCAGGGAGGCCAAATAATATCAAACAACTCATATTGATTCAACTGGAATGTGTCTGTTTCTTAAACACATTTTGGATTGCTGTTTTGTAGACTTTCCAAAATTTCCTGTATTGTTTCTGTCTGTGATTGGTTTACATAAAAGGAACACACTTTACTTTAGACCATTGTTTTCTTCCAGGCTGCGTGATTGCGATCTGACAGAGGAAAGCTGTAGAACTCTGTCCTCAGTTTCAGCTCAAACTCCTGCAGTTTGAGGGAACTGGACCTGAGTCACAATAACCTGCAGGATTCAGGAGTGACGCTGCTCTCTGCTGGACTGGAGACTCCACACTGTACACTGGAGATACTGAGGTACACACACACACACACACACACACACACCTCTGGTGCAAGGTACTGAATAGGTTAACTAGCAAGGACTAAATGTAAACAAAGTCCTTAAATAGCAACAGCCAACGTACCAGAATTGTGCATTGTGAATGACATGCTAATATGCTGCTGACATGCTAATTTATTTTGGCTCAATATTATAATTGATTGATTTTCTTCTAGGTTATGTGACTGTAATCTGACAGAGGAAAGCTGTAGAACTCTGTCCTCAGTTCTCAGCTCAAACTCCTCCAGACTGAGAGAACTGGACTTGAGTAACAATAACCTGCAGGATTCAGGAGTGACGCTGCTCTCTGCTGGACTGGAGACTCCACACTGTACACTGGAAAAACTAAAGTAAGATCACAAAAAATTACACAAAAAACACGTGTGTGTGTGTGTGTGTGTGTGTGTGTGTGTGTGTGTGTGTGTGCGTGTGTGTGTGTCAATCCGTGTGTCATGTCATACATATGATTTGAAAATGCTTATAATTTTAGATTAGTGTGGAGAGCTCACTGTCTCATGGTGGAAGAAAGAGGAGACATGCGGCAGGTTCACCAAAACAGAACTGGTTTTATTTGGCCTTATTTATTTACACTCTTCCCCATTTATTACAAAGGGAAACCCTGATTAGTTGGATCACCTACTGGTGTGTGATTATCACGGCTCATTTTCTCTGGCTCTGCCCTCTATTCACCAACCGGCCCTCCATGCCACATAACCGCACCGCCCCACCTCTCTGACATGAGAAGAAATTGACAGGGGGGGGACAGGGGGGTTGGGACTTGGGAAGGTTGGACACAAGTCCTACAGCTGCGTTTTGAATAATTTGCAGTGGATGAATAGCGTTCAGAGGTCAATCTGCCAGTAGAAATTTGCAATTGTCCAATCTTGAAATGACAAGAGTCAGTCTTGAAGCAGCTGGGCAGCCAAAGTCGAATCCTTCAGATGTTGTAGAGAAAACATCAACAAGAGCAAGTCACATTAGCAACATGTGAGGAGAAGGACAGTTGATTAGCCCGTTATCTGGAAAGAAAAAGGAGGAAAACTGAATTGGAGGTATTTAGAATTGCGTATAAAGACAGTATGCTCAGCTACAGACAGGCGCTAAAAGCTGCTAGAGCTGAACACCTGAGCAAATTTATAGAAAACAACAAACACAATCCCAGGTTCCTTTTCAGTACTGTAGCTAAACTAACTACAAATCAGGGATCTAAAAAATGTGTTCCATCACAGTTTAGTAGTGACGACTTTATGAATTTCTTCACTGGAAAAATTGAAAGTATTAGAAAAACAATTGTAAAGGTTGGACCAATTGTACATTTCCATTAAAATTTGCAATGGTTCCCTGATGGTCTAGTGGTTCGGATGTGGCGCTCTCACCGCTGTGGCCCGGGTTCGATCCCCGGTCTGGGAACCGACCCCAACCATTAGGGTTGCACAAGCCGTAGTGCCAGTCCCAAGCCCGGATAAATGGGGAGGGTTGCGTTAGGAAGGGCATCCAGCATAAAAACGTGCCAAATCAAATATGCGGATGGTCTGCTGTGGCGCCCCCAATGGGAGAAGCTGAAAGAAAGTTTTTTTTATTTACATTTACATTTGCGGCATTTAGCAGATGCCCTTATCCAGAGCGATGTACAAAAGTGCTTTGAGTCTCTTGTAATGAATAAATCTACACTGTACACCAGATTACAAACT
>MU596817.1:8054-36431 GCA_024362625.1 Silurus asotus
GATCATTTGGCATATGATTTTATTTATTTATTTATTTATTTTTACACTACATCCAAAAGAAATTCAGTGTTTCCACATTTGAGATTAAGGCAGTCATTAGAACCAAGCTGAGCAATGAGGACAAGGTCTTCAAAAAACTAAACTTCTCTGAATAATAAAAAAAAGTGAATATATGAATTGTTTGCAAATGTCAAATACATGTGGTCTAATTTTCAGCGGCTTATTTTAAAGAGAATAGATAATAAAGATAATCACATTCATTGTTGCGTTGTATTTTATGATGATTACGGTGGCATTTTGCTGTCATTATACAGTGGGTAAGGAAAGAATTTAGACCCCCTTAAATTTTTACTCTTTGTTATCTTGCAGCCATTTGCTAAAATCATTCAAACCCTTTGCTGTGACACTCATATATTTAACTTAGACCTAAGTTAAATATATGAGTGTCACAGCAAAGGGTTTGAATACTTAGGACTTAGGATGTGATATTTCAGTTTTTCTTTTTTAATAAATCTGCAACAATGTCAACAATTCTGTGTTTTTCTGTCAATATGGGGTGCTATGTGTACATTAATATGGAAAACAAATGAACTTAAATGATTTTAGCAAATCCATTTCTATCCATTTCTTCTGATCATTCTTGAGATGGTTCTACACCTTCACTTGAGTCCAGCTGTGTTTAATTATACTGATTGGACTTGATTTGGAAAGCCACACACCTGTCTATATAAGACCTTACAGGTCACAATGCATGTCAGAGCAAATGAGAATCATGATTTCAAAGGAACTGCCTGAAGAGCTCAGAGACAGAATTGTGACAAGGCACAGATCTGGCCAAGGTTACAAAAAAATTTCTGCTGCACTTAAGGTTTCTAATAAGGAAGGAGAACAATGAACTTAAATGATGTTAGCAAATGGCTGCAATGTATCAGAGTGAAAAATTTAACGGGGTCTGGATACTTTCCGTACGCACTGTATATAGTCTTGTGTGAATATAAAACTTGATATTCTCAATATTCTGTTTGAAATTTTTATGATATTGTATATCTCTTTATTGCACTTCAGTAGTATTGAAATTGCACTTTAGTTTTAGTTTAGTAACTTCAGGAAGTGGTTCAGCTGTACTGCAGTAATACTGTAGTTGTATAATAGTAGTACTTTAGTTGTATTGTTGTAATACTGCAGTTTTATTTTATTAACAGTGTACCTTTACCTGATATCTTACTATGTATACTGAAAAACTGCATTTTTTTTTTTTTGTTTTTGTGTCCACAATAAATTAATTTTTTTTTAGCATTTAACAAAAACTGCAGTCTTCTTCTTTCAACTGCTCCCATTAGTGGTAGCCACAATGGATCATCCGTCTCATTGCAGGTCTTACCACAGGCCTATAAACTTCACCACCACCAAGCCCCTGTCTAACCTCTTCTCTGAATATAACACAAAGTATTCCTCCTTCAGTTTATATCTCATTCTTTTTTTTAGTTTTTACACTTCTCCTCTTCTTTTTCACCTCCAAAGCCATCCTACAGACCACATCCGATGCTGTCTAGCTACATGGAGAAGTATAGAGAAGGTCAGAAGGAGTTACATTGTGTGTTTGTGGATTTAGACAAAGTGTATGACAGGGTGCCGAGAGAGGAGTTGTAATATTGTATGAGGAAGTCAGGTGTGTCAGAGAAGTAGGTGAGGGTGGTGCAGGACATGTATGAAGAAAGTGTGATAGCAGTGAAGTGTGCAGTAGAAACAACAGACTAGTTCAAGGTGGAGGTTAGACTGCATCAAGGATTGGATCTGAGCTCTTTTCTGTTTGCAGTGGTGATGGACAGGTTGACGTTCAAGGTCGGACAGAAGTCTCCATGAATTATGATGTTTGCAGATGATATTGTGATTTGTGGTAAGAGTATTGAGCAGGTTAAGAAGAGCCTGGAGAGGTGGATGTACACGTTGAAGAGAAGGGGAATGAAAGTCAGTAGAAGTAAGATGGAGTACATGTGTGTGTGTGTGTGCGGTTGCAGGGAGAAGAGGTGGAGAAGGTGGAGGAGTTCAAGTACATGGGGTCAGCAGTGCAAAGTAATAGAGAGTGTCTTAGAGAAGTGAAGAAAAGAGTGCAGGCAGGGTGGAGTGGGTGGAGAAGAGTGGCAGGAGTGATTTGTGATAGAAGGGTATATGCAAGAATGAAAGAGAAGGTTTACGGGACTGTGGTGAAACCTGCGATGTTGTATGGTTTAGAGACAGTGGCATTGAGTAAAAGACAGGAGGTGGAGCTTGAGGTAGCAAAGCTGAAGACGTTGAGATTTTCAGTGGGAGTGAAAAGAATGGACAGGATTAGAAATAAGTTTATTCGAGGGACCGTGCATGTAGGATGTTTTGGAGACAAAGTGAGGGAGGGGAGATTAAGATGGTTTGTACATGTGCAGAGGACGGACATGGGGTATATATCGGTAGGTGAATGCTGAGAATGGAGCTGCCAGGAAAGAGGAAAAGTGGATGGCCAAGATGGAAGTTTATGGATGTGGTGAGGAAAGACATGTAGGTAGTTGGTTTGAAAGAGGAAGATGTAGAGGACAGAATAGTGTGGAGATGATCCGCTGTGGCGACCCCTAACGGGAGCAGCCGAAAGAAGAAGAAGAAGGAAACGTACTGTATGTATAAGGTAGATTGTGCAATTCAATGGGAAAGCTGAGGAGGGAGGAGGCGAATAGATTGTGATTGACATTTAA
Source organism: Silurus asotus (assembly GCA_024362625.1). Lineage (NCBI taxonomy): Eukaryota > Metazoa > Chordata > Actinopteri > Siluriformes > Siluridae > Silurus > Silurus asotus. Next base: position 10,778 of record MU596817.1, read on the forward strand.
ACTGTACACCCAGCCTGCAGGTTGTGTCACAGCAGTGGGAGTTCGTCCAATGGATGCCTTGTAGGGGCGGGCTCACTCGTCATGTGAGGAGTACTGACTCGTCATAGAGACTCGGCTGTGTTTTCGAGGCGCTCTGTGCCCCTGCATAGCGACGCGAGAAGGTTCTAGATAGGTAAGACCTGCAGATTGGAACAATAATACGAAATGAAAATTAAGCTTTAGTTGATTTAATTTTTAATCATTTGCTCTTTTATCGTGACCGAACATGTACAATATTTTACATCCTCAATTGTTTTCCTGTTTCCAACAAGCTGGTTATATAAACCAGCTAGCTAATAGGTCATCCCTGTTATTTCAGATAAATCTCCAGCAATACTTAACTTGTTTTAATGGATTGATAATCGATATAACGTGTTTTTTTTTATATTTTATTCTCAGATTCCAGTATCGTTTTCGGATACCTGCTGTGTTGCCCTGAGCATTTTCTCTTAAAGCCGTGTCAAGTTACATTCTTGGATCACGACCCAAAAACTCTACTTCAGCTTGACTATCAGCTCTTCACTCCGTCGTTGGACGACTAGCGTTGTGTTTATGTCTTTATTTTACGGAAACGGTAAGCGGTTTTTGGAAATAAAAACTCCTCATTCACTATTCCTAGCGTGAATTTATTCGGTTTGTACCCGGTTAATTGTGTCATCGATAATTTTAGCCAGCCGCTAGCATAAAGGGTGTGAATGTCGTGAAGAACCAGGCTTAAAATGGCGTCCTGCGTGCGCACCGCGGTGGCGCAATTAGCTTAGCCTAGCTTAGCCATGACGCACTCTGCACCAGGGTGAAACATGAGTCGACTTTGGCGACGGTTTCCAATAGCTTATCGCTCTTATATTTGGTTCATTCATTCCTTAAGAAGCTAAGCGCTCGGATTCGGAAAGGCGAGAACGGAGATGTTCTTGGTTTGGATCCATGTTTGCATATCTGGACAAGCGGACATTGTGGAACGCGCAGGTAGTCACGGGGCGAGACTCAGGACGGTATAAATATTCTTAGTTCTGCCTCAACGCAATTAAAGTGTTCCCGAATTTTTCTTTCTTTCTAGAAAACACATCTGGGAGGACTGTTCTGGATGGAAGAATCCCAGCCCCTGTTGTAAATCATCCCCGAGTTTGGTTTAGTGGAACCAGACTAAAACTAAATGTGTTCAATTTGATCTGCTGCGCATTAAAACTTGACGCAGATTTACTTCACGTGTATATAACGTCTTTTTGATTTGAGAATAAAAAGTGAAATAAAAAGCAAATTTCCATTTGGCATGCACATTCACTCTTTTGTGTTGCCTGTGGGTTTTTTTGTTTGTTTTTGTTCCCCGTGCAATTTAAGAGCCTGGGCAAAAGAAGTAAACTCTTAGGTTTGTGTCTTTACCCCCCAAAGCACACAAATATATTCAGAGTTTCAAAAGATCTGTCAGCTGCCCAAAATCAATACGACCTTTGAACAGTACACTCATTGCTCAGTAGTGAACAGAGCACAAGGGCTGTTACTGGTCACTGAATCCAAACTTAACTCAGGTTTGATTAAAGTGTTTCTCGTTTACACTCTTAATATGGGTTAATGTGCCGGTTTTATTTTCAGTGACTTGCGTAGCTTAATCAGTCACGTGATGACTGAAAATGCCTCGGTGATGGAAAAACCAAATTTTGGAAAATGAATTTTTCCTGCAAATTGCTGTAAATACTGTGAGTGTGGTCCTGTTTAGCTAATTCAAATGTGTGTCCTCTTCTTTTTCAGAGCTGTTGCGCAGCTGTTGGAACGCAAGCGGTGTCAACCTAGACCACGAGCAAGGAACCTGCAGCCTCTGTGGCAAAATCTTTTTCATGTCAGAGACCGAGCAAGCTTGCAGTCGTTTATGTCATCCCGTCTTCTCCAGACAGAAGATACCCAAAAATCCCCATTCCGGATCTTTTTATCTTAGCTTAGCTGATAGTGTCACAGGTCACTCAAAATGTCTGTTAACGTCAACCGCAATGTGTCGGACCAGTTCTACCGCTACAAGATGCCCCGTCTGATTGCCAAGGTACTTTATTCCCTTATGTTTTTAATGCTAGATTTGTACGTCTCTGACTTGCGATGAGCCTTTTTTTGCTCATTTCTGTTCATAATTAATCATTTTTTTGACCAGGTGGAGGGCAAAGGGAATGGAATCAAGACGGTCATTGTCAACATGGTTGATGTTGCAAAGGCACTGAATCGTCCTCCAACATGTAGGTTTTTAGCGATTATCTTCATTTAATGCAGTCAGTTTATGATCAGTGTAATGCAGAACATTATTCATTCTAGTAGCATATTGTGATTAGCTCTTTTAGATGTTGTGTGTATGCCAATTTATTTTTTAACAAGATCTATCTCTTTTTGTTTTAAGATCCAACCAAGTTTTTTGGCTGTGAGCTTGGGGCTCAGACCCAGTTTGACACAAAGAATGACCGCTACATAGTAAACGGCTCCCATGAGGCCAACAAACTACAGGACATGCTGGATGGATTCATACGCAAGTTTGTGCTGTGCCCAGAGTGTGATAATCCTGAGACTGACTTAGTAAGACTGGATGTGCTAATTTGACTCAAACTAAATTAGTTTAAATACTAAATTATGTAATTTGTTTTTAGTAGGGTTTTTCATTTCCCTTTTTTTCTCTCTCCATTCAGCATGTTAATCTTAAGAAACAAACCATTGGAAATTCTTGTAAGGCTTGCGGGTATCGGGGAATGCTAGACACTCGCCACAAACTGTGCACTTTCATCCTTAAAAATCCACCAGGTGAGCTTATTTATCTGTATTACCACTGAAAAATTCTGAAACTGCAGAAACTACCAGAATTAATTTCTAGTTTGTTAAATATGTGAAAGAAATTTTATGTTTATGTAGCCACCAAAACATGTCTTCTGGTCTATGATGCAGTTGTGTTGGCATTTAATAAGGATTGTCTTTCCTGTTTTTTATTATTTATTATTTATTTCTTTTTATTTTTTATTTTTTTTCGCCATAAATGCAGAGTGTGATAGTGGGTCTGTGAAGAAAGAGAAGGATAAGAAAAACCGGAAGAAGGACAAGGAAAATGGCTCAGGAAGTGGTGATTCTGGAAACCATAATGATATTGATGCACCAGATGCTGTGGTAAGGAGCATTTTTATCCCTTTATTTTTTTTTTGTGGTGGTCAGTTGAATTAGAAATGGCATGTTTTACTTGAGTTTCGGGTGAAATAAAGTGAACAAACTACTTGCAGTGTGGAAACCTTTTACATCTGGCATGAAAATGACTCTTCAGTTAAAAAACTACCTGTGTTTAGGATGGTAATGAAGATGATGAGGACTGGGCAGAGGAGACCACCGAGGAGGCCCAGCGTCGGAGAATGGAGGAAATCAGTGACCACGCTAAGAACTTGACACTTTCAGATGACCTGGAAAAGACCCTAGAGGATAGAGTCAACATGTTTTATAATTTTGTCAAGGTAAGTGGATACGGGTGGTTATGGATTAGTACTGAAAAATTACAGGGTAATTTTAAAAAGCTTCCTGAATTGTATTGAAGTATTTTTTGACTTATTTTTCTGTTTCACCACTTTTAGCAAAAGAAAGAAAATGCCACAATAAACTCTGCAGACAAGGAGATTCTGGCCGAGGCAGAGCGTCTGGATGTGAGAGCAATGGGCCCACTCATCCTAAGTGAACTACTCTTTAATGAAAACATCAGAGACCAGATAAAAAAATATAAGCGCCACTTTCTACGTGTAAGTCTGTTATCTCTGGTAATAAAATTAAAAAGATGGAACAATAAACAGAAGTCTAGTTTTAAGTCATTGATTTGCTGATATTTCCTAAAGATACAAAATGCAACACGCATGATTAAACATATGCAAAAACTTAGCTCTGACTTCAGTCTTCCTGTGTAAGATCATTTTTGACGTTAGTGGCCAAGTTTCAAAGTGAGGGAAAGAAAATTCATGATTTTTATATTTGTCTTGGCAATTTTAGTTGTTGGTGCAGCCATGTTAATTGTGTGTGTATTTGCAGACATTTGTTGTGTCCATCTTTTTCTGATTCTCTAAATCATTCTTTACTCTTACAGTTCTGCCATAATGACAAGAAGGCTCAGAAATACCTGCTGGGTGGATTTGAGTGTTTGGTGAAGCTTCACCAAGCTCAGCTGCTGCCTAGAGTTCCAATCATACTGAAGGATTTGTATGATGCTGACCTGCTTGAGGAGGATGTCATTCTCTCCTGGGCTGAAAAGGTATGCACATAAAAATATAAATGTCACATTTCTTTAAAATGTTTTACTAGGCAGGACGTTACTTGACCATAGTTGCAATATCATTACTAGTGTGTTACAATGTGGTTTTATCTTTCAAGGTGTCCAAGAAATATGTCTCTAAAGAGCTTGCAAAGGAGATCCATGCAAAGGCTGCTCCTTTTGTCAAATGGCTGAAGGAGGCAGAAGAAGAAAGTGAGGGAAGTGAAGAAGAGGAGGCAGATGATGAGAATGTAGAGGTTAATAAGCTCAATCAATAATAATGAAAAATAACAATGAATGTTGAACATATATTTTTAATAATGATATAATTAAATATAAATAAATATAAAAAAAAGTATTGTAGCTTTTAGCCACCTGAAGTTAAACCTTTTAAATTTTCATCTAAGGTGCTTTTGAACAGTCTTGTTGATTAATTGTGCAAAAGCAGATTGCTAGCTGTAGATGTATAAACTTTAATGCCATGTGCCCAAGGTAAGGTTAAGCTGTTATATTTTATGAATAATGTACACTGAGGGCCCACTGGCACCTCAAGGGTACACAGATTAGTTAAACATCCAAGAGTAAACAAAACTAATTTGTCTTTATAGTCAATCATGCATAAATGCTTTAAAGCCTTCAAAACAGTAACCTCCGTCATATTTTCTGGGCTTTTAATTACCCTGCTCTCACCTTCTTGCCCTCTAGGTTGTGTACTCTTCCTCTGCCCGGGAGCTGAAAGTGGAGACCGTTCAACCAAAGAAAACTGAGGAGGAAGATGACCTTGACATTGATGCCATTTAAAGAAATCTTTGGCAACCAGTGTTGATTATCCAGCTTCCTTAATTTACAAAATAATCGGAATAATACTAGTAGCCCTCTTTTCAGTCCCTTGCTTTAGTTTTCCATGCTTTAATCTTTCACCATTTTATTTTTTTCAATTATTTCTTCTAAAGAAATTACTGAGGCATGTTTTAAAATGGCGCTTTCACTGTCTTGATGCAAAACTGTTGTTAATTTTCTCTCTACTAAAAAAAAATTGTGACTTTGACCTTCTTTGGTTAATGGATATATATATTCACCTAAGATGCACAGTTGCTTGTGATGTTTAAATTTCTTTAATCATTAAATAAAGGATGCATTCTTGTTACTTATACTGATATTTGTGGTGTCTGAAAGATTTTGTTTGTAATAGCAGCCTGTTAACTGTCTGATTACAAAGAATTAAAGAAAAACTAACTGCAGTAGTGTTTCCTTTTGGTCAAACTTTTTTTTATATATATATGTGGAGATAGACATGAAATGTCTTACATAAACCACATTCACAGTGAATATAAAATATTCTCTGATTAGGTAATCGAAAACCATACCATAAATTGGTATGATTATGATGAAAGCTTTTTTAATTGAAGGGGTGCAGTTTAGAAAAATAGAAAAGGTTCCGTTTGGTGTCCTGATGATTTATGTAATTTAAACCACCATTATTACTTGCAAACAATTTTTTATTTTCATGCTCTATGTTGCATCCATATTGCTTCAAGTTGCTCAAAGAATTAAAAACATGAATCAATATATGGTACATTTAGAACAGATAGAAATGTGCGATTAAATATTTAATTTGATTGACAGCCCTGATTTTAATGTGAGGTTCAGTTACCAACGTGACACTAAAACAGGTAGAAGTAATAACTACTTTTTACTTTAAGTAAAGAATGTGTGTACTTTTGAAACCTCTGGTCTGTATAGATTAGTATTAATATAGATTGACTTTCTAAAAAGAAAAATACATAATGTGGCCAACAGGTGTCAGTATTTATCTATTACAAATCTTTCCTCATTTTAAAAGAACCGTGGATTTAAAGTCTACACATCTATGGGTAGTACGCGAATTTACATTTTCTTGCAGAAAAGGCCAGTGTTTCCCCTATTCTGAGAGGATCGATCTCAGATTGTGCCAATTCAAAACACTGATCATCTTCTACAGCTATTTTTTGTTTTGTTTTAGGGTTGCACTTAGGGTCATTATCATGATGAAAGGTTTCTTTATCTTTAGCTGTTTAACAGTAAGCCTGCAGGTTTTGTACCAATATAAGATAAGAATTTGAAGCCATCCATGACTGCCAGTCCCTCTGAGTCTAATTAAAAATAATTAAAGGAAAAAGTGAAAAGCTTGTTTTGTAATAAATGAATATATCTTAGTTCTATACATTTGTTTTGAGATTGAATTAGTTTAGTGAAAGAGATTATCACATGCAGTGGCAAGTACTTACCAGATATTTCTGCAGCTTCTTTACTGTTACACTATGTGGTTATGATGAGATAACATCTTGTCCTGTATACATTTTCGAACAATGCCACATTGATAGTGATCACTTATTTTCTCCACTTGTTGATGATGACCACAGTGTTTTATAATATTTTGAGAAGTTTTTAATTCCTATCATAGCTGATACCTGACAAAATCACTTCACTGATTTCAGGTGTATGATAATGACTTTTGAACATGATCTTAAATATGATGTGTTTCATTCTGAGCAATGTTATAAAACACTCAATTAAAAAAAGGGTGTGCACACATCGTAAAGATACTTTTTTATTATTTCAAATCTTAATTTTGTTTTAATACCTTCTTTCAATTTTTGTACATCACAAAAAATATACACTGTGAAATCAGCACTGAAATGGTTTAACATATAGCCTACATATTGGATTTTTATGTTAAATGTATGGTATTATACATTTGGCTTGTGTAAATGACAGCTAATTACTATTTATTATTATTATTATTATTATTATTATTATTATTATTATTATTATTATTATTATTTTTATTAATAACATCCTAATAGACAATGTATGACCATTTAATTGCATTTGTAAACAAATAAGGAAACAAATCCGGCTATGTTATTTGACACATCCAAACGCCACAAAGGAAAGATCACATAAATAATCAATCTTAAAATTTTCATATAAAACAAAAATGAGCTGACAATAAGTTGGTTATCTTATTTAATCAGTTTACTTTAAAAAATAAAAAGGCTACATCAAAGTCTGAAGGTCTGAACAGACTTTTGCTTGCAAACATGTAAGAAAGTCTTGATTTAATTAAAAATTTGGAAGGAAAATTGAGTACATTGTTATCTGTCATCTAAACTGGATTGGAGTTATAACAACTTACAATTAACAAAAGGTACTGGGCATCAGTATAATGATGATGATGATGATGTTTGATGTACTTTAGTTGCACTGTCAGATGGTGTAACATGTCCTTTCACTCCCTCCCTGAATGGTAGAAAACTTCCCAAGAAAAAAAAAGTGGCTTAGGAGTCTTCATGAAGCCTAGAAAACAGTTTCTTCTTTTCCTGTGGTTCTTCACAGCGCCTCCTCATTTCCACGCCTGCATTTTCACAAAGCCCCCCATCCCCTGCTCCAGGATAGAAGAGGAGCTGCTATTCGCCATAGATATCCATGGTGTTCGCATCCTGTCTTATGATTGGACATTTCACAGCTCGGTTAGCTGATAGAGATAAATGGGGAGGGATTTGTCAGAATACGAGTAGGGGGAAAAAAAAAAATCCGGATTTGAGATCCTGGCTTGTTTGCCATTGGGTGGCCATCTTGGAAGGAAGGAGCTTTAACCGAAAGCGACAGGCAGAGGTCGGAGGAATGAAGCTGTCAGAGAGAGCCTCATTCCCAGGCCCGTGATTCAACTAACCGCTTCATTCAGACCTGTCGAGACAAAAAGAAGCGTTCAGGGTTTATATGTAGTTATTTGTTTTACACGAAAAGCGTGGTTGTGCTGCGATAGACAGGGCCTTGTGTGTGTGTGTGTGGGGGGGATTTTTCTTTTCCATTCCTCCTCTGAAACAGCCGGACATCCGAAATGTGAATCACAGACAATCCGCTGCGCTTGTAGTTACACCTACTGATAGCTGGGACTTCCGATTTTCTGATCTAGCTCATGGCTCGATATCGATTTGGGATCTCAGCAGCATTTCCAGCTCGGGAACACAGTGTGTAAACCTGGACATTATCCCAGGGTGAAGTTTTTCACAAGTTTGCGCTGAGTGTGCGCTTCAGTATCACAGTAATGGTGTAGACAGCGTTACACAGTGTCGCGGTATTTCAGGGTAAACAAGAAGAAAAAAAAAACCTCCGCGGGCTTAAATAGGACCGTTATTTTTGGGGGCTGAAATCTATAGTCCAGGGATACGATGTCAGCAAAAACAGCACTACCATCCGTCAACGAGAGGAAAACCGAAAATGTAAGTAGTCTGATTTGTATTTGCAGTCATTCATGCAAATAAATCTGGTAATACAGAGACACCAGCAGGGTGTGAGATTGTTCTCTGCTCTTCATTCTCTATTCTCTAAAAGACCAGCTGGAACTTTTTGTACTCGGGTTCTTCATCTTCAGCTTTACCTAGATCGTAGCACAACTCTCCCAAAAGGTTCACCAAGACGCATTGTTGTTTGTGTTTTTTTCTTTTGCTAGTGTTGTGCCATAAGTCTAGCCTTTAGAATCAGTCATTAAACAGTTGATCTCTTGTATGGAGATGGACAGATGGACCCCCAGCATGGGGTCTGCAGCATCAGGGAGTGGATTATTAATCAACCTAATGTGTGCAGGACATGTTTAAACAAAACACTGTGCCTGAGTAGTGTGAAAGAGAGAGAGAGAGAGAGAGAGAGAGAGAGAGAGAGAGAAATATGCACCATCTTTATGTTCTGTCCATTTATTTTGTGGTGTATTAGAGGTATACATTGTCACTTTGACTGAGAGCTTATGCGCATTGGAGTGAGAGAAGGTAGGGGGGTAGTCATCTGTCTGCTTGGTGAGTCACGACTAGCAACTGCAGGTGAATGCTTATTGCTGCAGTTTCTTTACCCATTCATCTCCAGCCTCACGTGTATGCCTCGAAAATGTCGCAACACAGACACTGTGTCCTGTGTGTGTCACAGGATTGTTCGAATATCGTGTACGTGGGTGGATGTACTGCGTGTAAGGGGATTTGGACATTACTGAATTCGATCATCAGGATAGAATTGTGCTGTGCGTAGAACCATCGAGTCTTTAAGGGCCAATGCATTTTTTTCCTACCTGCTGCTTATATAAATTGTTCGTATAAGACCTTTACAATCCAAGGAATGCTTTGAATCTATAGGCATATACACTGAAATGAAAAGAAAAATACCCTGTAGGCTTTTACATATGCGACAGGGGTCTTAGACTCCAGTGCTAGAGGACCACAGCACCGCACCTCATCTAACACACCTGAGTAAAATGATACGCTAAAAAATACACGTCATCACAAGCGGAGTTTGATCTTTTAGAAGAGGGGGAAACCCAAATCTGATACCATAGATATAGCTAAAGATAATAATAGGAGGTGTTGGTCAGTGTTGGTGGTAATGCACTGACTCACAATACTGATGAAACCTGTCTGATGTGTCTCACCCGAAGCGAGTATCAGTGAACCCCCCGGTCAAAAGGAGGCCGCTGTTTACTTCAGACACAGAAAGGGTCTCAATCAGTGTCTCGTTTTAGCTTTATTTTACGACATACGTTTTTGAGTACCTTGTCCTAATTAGTTTACCTCTTTTAATATTGGTGTGCTTGTTTTAGTTTTGTATCAATGTGTTTTAGTATATATATTTTTAATGCTAACATGCTTGCCATTTATAAAAACCAACTATTTTCATGGATACTGAAATCCTGTGCAGTGCTTATATTTGAGATCAGTCTTTCCTGATAGTACAGATACACAAGAGGCAGTGAATTAGGTTAAAATGTCACTTATCTTGTACAAAGAGTTTCAGATCTCTGAGTACTTCAGAGCTTTATGCTCATTCTAATTTTGGCTCTTTAAACCATTTCATAATTAATTTATTATGAATAATTTTTTATTTAAATGTAATATCAAACTGGTCACGTAGCTCTAAAATGGAATTGTAAAAGTGACAATCTATGCTAAACACAATGTATGCCATTTTCGTTGTTATTCAAATATCCTATGTCATGTTGATTGTACGGAAGCTTATAATATGCAAATAACTATAGTAATTCATCACCCTAAAAAGATTTAGAGACTATCAAAATAAACCTTATAAAGCAGGACATTAGAAGAGGACACAGTTTGTGGCCACATGCAAAAAATATTATAGCCATACATTTTGTCCAAGTATCACAATTGAAGATTGAAGTTGGTAGCATTGTGACGTAAACTGCATTTGCCTTATCCGGTGAGCGTCACTTCAAAAGCACATCCTCATGCTAGTTCACTAGGTCAGGAACTAAGAATACCATCAGCTAAAATACCCTGCTGAGGTTTATTACAGCATGAAAAGAAAACATACATAACATGGTGTATTTCCTCCATCATCATGCCTGTAATAGCACAATTGAATGCCACCTACATATCAATAGACTATTTGAAAAGCATGCCAGAGAAAAGCCTTTATTTCATCCAACCTCATATATTACGTTTGAGTTTACAAGACACTACTGCAACTAGTGGCCATGGGCCAATCAGACCAAACACTTAAAGTAAGAAAATAACGTAACTTTCACTATGGTGGATCCGTGGTGTTTTTCTTTCAAGAATCCATTGAGACCTTGTTGTACATGGCAGTCTATGGCATTTCTCTCATACTCTCACTAATTAGCCACAAAGACATTTTTTTCCCCCTATAACCTTAAAATAAAATCTTCAATATGGGTGCCAATAATTCTGTAACTGACTTATTTTTATATGTAGCAACTGCCCAAGTGCATACTTTTTAAACGTTTGCAGACATAATTTAAATCTTACTGGGGAAGCTTGATCCATGAATTGTTTATTAATTCTGCATTTTTATTATTCGTATTTATATAATTAATGTAAATCAAAGTTGTAATGAGTTATTTTGCTTTTCCAGCACACATCTAATGGTCATGGTCGAATGGAAGGGGCCTCTCGCTCTATAAGGTCGGGTGGCCGAAACCGCAGTTCAGGTAGTTCAGGCTTCGAAGACCAAAATCCTCATATTGGAAATTACCGGCTCCTGAAAACCATTGGAAAAGGCAACTTTGCCAAGGTCAAACTGGGTCGCCACATCCTCACTGGCAGAGAGGTGAGAGGTCAGCTGTGTACTTCCTGTCACACAGCTTTTCACTTCAAAATGTTTTGTACGTGCAGATTTTAGTTCCACCCTAAAATTCTTTGTTCTGATGTAGCCAATTTTATATATTTTTTTTGTTCCAGATTAATACAGGTGTAATAGTAACTGTAACTTTATTGAAGACTCAAGCTAATTTAAGTAAATGATTTATTTTTTCTAGTTCTAATCTTTAAGTGATAAATATAGTAATATAGTAAAACTTACCCTATATTAAAAACTTACTGTGCAATAAGTCCTTTCAAAATGTACATTTTAATAGGGGAATCTTTTATTATTTTAATTCTTTTTTATTTTATTTTTAATTTTATTTATTTATTTATTTATTTTACAGGTGGCAGTAAAAATTATTGACCGGACCCAACTGAATCCAACAAGCCTGCAAAAGGTGAGCTCTATTTTAGGTTTGTTCTGAGTATGGCTTGGTTTTTACACATGGACATTATTACTTATTATTTAAAAAAGTACTTATTTGGTCTTGCGCATGCTTTCGAACCACCAGGTTTGTATCCTTGTTCTCAAGGAAATGATGTCATCCATGTCAGGAAGGGAGGTCACTGTGGACTCGGAAACATTGTTTTAGACTGTGGGAAATGATGTCCATAGGGCTTTGATTTGGTGCAGATCAGAGTATAAGCATAAGTTTATCATTGAATCAAGTCAAAAAGTCTTTTGTAATCGCATTTATTGTAGAACTTTTTTACAAACTCATTGCAGTGTAAATTAAGAGTAAATAAAGGCTTTTAAAAGACTACTTTGTGCTTAATGCTAGGAATAATGACAAAAAAATGCAGTCCTAGTTCTAGCAATTTGGATAATGTTCCGATTGGCAAAGTACTGTATATGCTCCTGACATTGATTTGTGGTTAAGCTCGGTGCTGCTTACTAGTACAAGCAGAATTTTTATTTGCAGTGCTAAACATTGACGACTCTCCCTCTCTGTGTCTTCTCTGTGTTGGCAACGCGTATCTAAACAATCTGCAGAAAATCTGCATTATGCTTGTTGTCTGTTGGCTCAAACTAGTGCCAGCATCTAAGCGAGGGTAGAGCAATGGCAGATGGACAAATAGGTGGCAGATAGGAGTGAAGTGATACTAAGGGCCAGCAGGAAAATCTTTTTTCAAGAGGCGATATGGAAAGCCACAGAAGAGCCAATGCTGTAGGTGGTGAGAGATTAAAAAAGGCCCATGAACACAGAGGAAATAAAAAAAAAAAAACAATCTATAGAGGAATAGAGTAGAAACACTCTCATACTTTCCTTCTCTCTGACACATAGATTCAGGGACCCTGTCTCTATTATTAGCTGGGCACAGAAGCGCACTGCAGTTACCATTAGATTTTCCACAACACTGTTTTGGATTCCACGTATATACGGTCTCTTCTGCCTTTTGGTACTAGGCCAATAGAGAAAGCTCTGACTCATGCAAATTTACATACATACATAAATAAATACATACATTATGTATGAATATAATGCGTCATCACCGCATACATATTTTAATATTTCTCAATTTATATTATCTCTGATGCACTGCTAGTGAACCTCTTCTGTAATCGTTTTGCTTCTTTTATATCTCTGCTGCTTCTGCTTCTTTCCTCTTGGTTATTGCTGTGGCAGTGTCCTTGCTTTCCGGAGTTATTTGTTATGTTCCAAAGCTCACATGTGTGTGTCTGTATGAATGTGTGAGAATTTCGATGTCACTAAATGGTTGTGTAATTGTGCGTGGGTGTGCATTTTGCACTCGTCCCCTGACTGAAGTGAGTTGTCGTGCTCCAGTGTTCTTTAGCAATCATGTAGGTGTTAAGAATGTGGATCAGGAAGAGAAATAGAGGGCAAATGAAGAAAGATGGCTTGGCAGACATAGCTTTCAAGACCAAAGAACGCACAGTGTGTCATCAGATCGTATATAAATGCTTTTTGAATGTTAGAAAACCACGACAGTAATTTCTATTGTAGGTTTTTATGTCCGTGCTAATCTTTAATGTAAAAATCTGCCACTGGGCATAATAATAATTTTTTCCTTGATTTTAGTTTAAAATCATTACAGAACCCATACTATATCTGTACTATACTCTGCAGTACTCTGCGCATGTTTTTATTTTTTGCACTGGCTTGGTTTATAGGAGTTTCACAGAGAGCCGAGATAAAGCAGTGAGAGTCTTTGAATCAGACCGTGAGGTGAAGGCCTGGCAGAAAGTTTCCTTATATTAAATCAGTTCAAGGAATGTACCCAGTGACCTTGTGGGCATTTCCACTTCATTCTGCCCCACCCCGTCTCTGCCCTGTTGACTTTAACTGCCAGTCCTGCAGTCCCCAGATGGATTCACAGACGCACGTTTATGTTGAAATGTACATTTATATGTATTGGTTGAATAGGTGCTATATACAGATTGGCATTATATCTAGGGTCAGGTTTAAATCAAGTGGTGAAATTACTACGGATGATGATAATAATAAAGAATAGGTCTTACACGTCTTAGCAAATGTAATTATTTTTCTTCTATCAATATTCTTTCTTGTTTTTAGCTTGAACGCATAGCAAACCGTCATGGATGCTGTCATCCTCTCTGTCTTTGGGTGATTTAGTTTTTTCTGTTGTGTAAACTGCTGGTTAATGCTGTTTTACTATACGGTAAAACCCTATAAAAAAAATTTTCCCCATAAGAATGAATTTAAAGGCGATTTAATCCGTTCCGCAACCTCATTCGATCGCTTATTTCTGCACTTAAAAAGTATCTGTAGCCTATTTTAACAAACAGATACACCGCAAATTACTGTATTGACATAATAATAAGTTATAATAATAATTATTATTTATCTTATTAATAATAAGATAATAAAATACTGTAATAAAATAAAGATAAATTAATAAAAAATACAGTACGGTACGGTAAATGGTAGGTGCTTATGGTAGAGCTAGACACCCCATACTGCGGACATACACGAGTATGCACACCACGCTCGTATTTTTCGACTACTTCCTTCTTGGTTTCAATGGTAATTCTATTTACAGTTACAGTTATCTCGCCCTCGGTTAACTCGACAACCCTGTTAAGTCGACGTTTTTGAAGTGGAACCCCCAAATTCTCGCTTTTTCTACGCATTTTTTATCAGTTATGTTTTTTTATGTCGCGGAACCCTAATATCTCTTTTAACGTCAGTTATGTCGATCGGCGCTGTGCAGCCGCAGAAGAACTCGTGAAAATGGCGGAAAAATCAAACCTTACAGATACTACAGGTGTTTGTATTGTATACTGGTGAATCTCTGCTGTTAGTAAGTGCCCATATGCATTTTTTTGTTAAATGTTATGCGATGAACGGAAGTGCGGCGCTCCTGGCTTCAACTCCTTACCGAGCGCGCGCGCGAGCAGGGTAAGGAGCACGGCTCTCTCCGGGAGCTTCAGAGAAAGTGGCCGAAAAAAAAGCACCTGCCACGCCCCCTTTGGCCGTTCACGTTTGAGACTTTTCTGTCCCTCGTTTTTGGTTTCAGGTTCAGTTTTGGATCTTCCAGGTTTTTTTTCCGGCTTCGCGCCATGCCGCCGGTCGCGGTATTTTTGAATTTCCCTATTTTTCCATTCACAATTTGCTTTGTGTGTTTGTGCGGATTACTTCAGCCTGATGGTCATAAGTTTTCAGAAACTAAGTTACTGTTTTTCTTCTTTTTTTTTCCACATGTGAACTAAATGTGAGACGGCACTTTTTTTTTTTTTAAGTGATCTGTATGTTTATAATGTTGGAGAATATAATAAAGGTTTGTATGGAGAATGGACGGTGGTTTATATTGTATACTGGTGAATCTCTGCTGTTAGTAGGGGCACTTATGCCTTTTGTTGTTAACAAACGTATGTACATTTTTATAGCATGACTTCATCAAACAAATCGCTGCAACGCTGTTGTGTAAAAAACCCTTCAAAAACACGTGCATGCACAATCTCATTTATTAACGCACATCATGCACATAAAGAAATTTCAAGCACGTTAATATACTGCCGCCATTTTTATTTTTGTTTATCTCGATCATCGGTTACCTCGATGCTTTTTGGCGACCCCCTAGGACATCCACATAACCGGGTTCCACTGTACTTTCTTTTTCCCAGCACCATCACTGATTTTTTGGGAGACATTTTTTAAGATATAAAAAATACAGTACGGTACGGTAAATGGTAGGTGCTTATGGTAGAGCTAGACACCCCATACTGCGGACATACACGAGTACGGACACCATGCTCGTACTTTTCGACTACTTTCTTCTTGGTTTCAATGGTAATTCTGTTTACAGTGGAACCCGGTTATCTCGCCCTCGGTTAACTCGACAACCCTATTAAGTCGACGTTTTTGAAGTGGAACCGCCAAATTCTCGCTTTTTCTACACATTTTTTATCGGTTATTTTTTTTTATGTCGTGGAACCCTGCTATCTCGAGCACAAGGGGGGAATAATTAGAAATTTTAACGTCAGTTATATGGATCGGCGCTGTGCAGCCGCAGAAGGACTTGCAAAAATGGCGGAAAAATCAAACCTTACAGATACTACAGGTGTTTGTATTGTATACTGGTAAATCTCTGCTGTTAGTAAGTGCACATATGCATTTTTTTGTTAAATGTTATGCGATGAACGGGAGCGCAGCGCTCCCGGCTTCAGCTCCTTACCGAGCGCGCGCGCGAGCAGGGTAAGGAGCACGGCTCTTTCGGTAAGGAGTTGAAGCCGGGAGCTTCAGAGAAAGTGGCCGAGAAAGCACCTGCCACGCCCCTTCGGCCGTTCACGTTTGAGACTTTTCTGTCCCTCGTTTTTGGTTTCGGGTTCGGTTTTGGATCTTCCGGGTTTTTTTTGCGGCTTCGCGCCATGCCGCCGGTCGCGGTATTTTTTAATTTCCCTATTTTTCCATTCACACTTTGCTTTCTGTGTTTGTGCGGATTACTTCAGCCCGATGGTCATAAGGTTTCAGAAACTTAGTTACTGTTTTTCTTCTTTTTTTTTTCCACATGTGGACTAACTGTGAGACGGCACTGTGCAGCCGGTGTTTTTTTTTTTTGAGTGATCTGTGTGTTTATAATGTTGGAGAATATAATAAAGGTTTGTATGGAGAATGGACGGTGGTTTGTATTGTATACTGGTGAATCTCTGCTGTTAGTAGGGGCACTTATGCCTTTTGTTGTTAACAAACGTATGTAAATTTTTATAGCATGCCTTCATCAAACAAATCGCGGCAACGCTGTTGTGTAAAAACCCTCCAAAAACACGTGCATGCACATTCTCATTTATTAACGCACATCATGTACATAAAGAAATTTCAAGCACGTTAATATATTGCCGCCATTTTTATTTTTGTTTATCTCGATCATTGGTTACCTCGATGCTTTTTGGCGACCCCCTAGGACATCGACATAACCGGGTTCCACTGTACTTTCTTTTTCCCAGCACCATCACTGATTTTTTGGGAGACATTTTTCAAGATGTCTAGTGAAATAAAAATATAACACTGATGTTACCCTCAGCCGAAAGCGGGGAGCGTGGGTTTGCTCGTGCCTTTGAAATTTGCTCGCGAAATGGGGTAAAGTTTTGCAAGCAAGGTCGCTCGTATCTTCGATAGCTCGTACTACAAGTTGCTTGTACAATAGTTTTACTGTACCATACTTACCCAAAATAAAGGTTTGTGTGGGGTTTTTTTTGTCTCTTGCAGAAGAATAAAGTTTTACTTGTATTCACTAGTAAAAGCTTATTAAGGGTACAATATGCATTTGTACCATGTTGAAATAAGCTTTGTTTGTTCTGAGGTTAGTGATCACACAGAACTGCTTGCACAAGGACAGCATGTGTGATCTGTCTCAGATCAGTGTCTCTTAACACTTGCTCAGCGTCTTTAGCACTATCTCCATGCTAAAGCTGGTGAAATGTTGTCTGCAGCTCTTGTTCTTTCCGTTTACTCATTGCTCACTATCTTCTGTCTTGTTTGTCCACCAGCTCTTCAGGGAAGTTAGAATAATGAAGATTTTAAACCACCCAAATATAGGTAAGTATCAGTAAAAACATTTGTTCTGATTTATACACTTGTCCACAAGATAATGAGTTGTTGGAGCAGATGTATACACAAAGAAGCTCGCTGTATCCCTTCTGTCAGCTTAGCTGTCAGTTGACTGCTTTAAATGCTTTTCTTTTTTCTGAAGTCCTGAATCTTTGTGACAGAGAGAAAGAGCACATGTTGCCTCGGAGACACTTTCTTGCTAGTATTGTCTCTGGTGCAGCGTGTAACAAGCATAATGATGGATCTACAATGGAGCACTTGTCTAACCATTTATAAAATTGCAAGCTCTACCATATACCTAACAAACCTAAACAATATGAACACGCACATTTTTATGGTGTAGAGTACTGACATGTTTCTCCAAATAAAATACTTTGTGATACAGTAGTTATAAGTGTAGTCCTTCCCCCCAAAAAGTTAAAATAAGGATAAACAAAGGGATCATTTTGAAAGTTATGTAATATATTAAAATAAGAACTTTTTAATGCTATCTATAGACAAGATATGATTACTCCTTGATATTGGCTTGGAAGGATTGAGTCTTTTTTGTTTGTTTGTTTGTTTGTTTGTTTTATACATTTAAGCACTATGATAAATCATTTAAGAACAGAGCTTTTGCATACTACACCTTTTGTGGTTTTGTGGTTTGTGAAAACTGGCCTACCCTTTTTTAGAGAGAAAATAGTGTTTTTTTTCTCCCCTCTTTCTATTGAAAAGAATTTTTGGTCATTTTCTATTACACTGCTCATGTAATTTAAAATGCAAGAGAAAGCTGTCATAGTGAAATGTTCCCCTGTGATTTTCTATCTATTTAAATTATATATACTGTGAAACAAAACAAAGGAAGTAATGTAAATGGAAAAGTTTTTTTTTTGTGACAAGAAATAAAATTTGAATGTAACAAAATTTTACGTTAAAACAAGTGTTAGGCAACATGACCTAAAAACTGAGCGCATTACAATTTTTTTGCAAAGTGTTGCAAATATCATATCTTTTCAATCACATGTAGCATGTTGTTAGGTATAAAAAGAAAAGCAGCAGGTAAATCTAAATGTTAAAATGTATTTCTAAACAAAAGAATGTGTATGCATGCATGTATGTATGTATGTGTGTATATATACACATACCTTTAATTCAAATTATTAGCTGAGATTAATAAGGATTTTCTGAAAATAAACAAACAGTAATCACTGCATCATGAATTTTTGGAAGAATTAGAAAAGTCATAGGGAGTGAAAAATTCCAGATGGAAAGAGACATTTCAGTTGAATCAGCCATTATGAAAAACTGCATTGTTCAACAGATTATTTAATCCTTTCAACATTTTGAAACTTGTTACTGTTCAAATTAGGAAAATGAATCTCCCAAATTTAAGCATTCATTATTCAATAATTCATCTTAAAAGAGTAAAATATGATATTTGATTTGATCTACTGTTACTGCAGTGAAGCTGTTTGAGGTGATTGAGACAGAGAGGAATCTGTTTCTTGTGATGGAGTATGCCAGTGGAGGTGAGTGTATCTGTTTGGTGGTCAGACACAACCTCTATTTATTTTGTCAGGTCTTGTTTTAAAGTTTAGATTAGTCTTTGCTGTGTTTGATTTTCATTTGTATTATTTGTGTTGTGTGCAGGTGAAGTTTTTGACTACCTTGTTACTCATGGCAGGATGAAGGAGAAAGAGGCCAGAGCTAAATTTAGACAGGTGGAGTGTGCTTAACATCTGTTTTACATTTACATTCTCACAATACAGACTGATCACAGAGAGAGGAGTTGCCACGTAGAGGCAAACCTTTTTTCTCTGATATTTCAAGGTAGTAATGATGACTATCTAAGTTCTCCTATATCACATTATGTGGTATTTAAATTGATATTACTTTTTTCAGACTGGCAAACTAAGTAACTCAAAATGTCCCTAACCTGTTTAGCTTTAGACAGTTTTCCTAAATTCGGAAAATTTCCTAAAGTCTGATTACTCATTCAAACAGAATACCAACATGGACTGAAACAACCATGACACCAGTCTTTTTTTTTTTTTAAATAATACACATATGTTCTTTGACTAGATATTTGTTGCATGTAGCCTTTCCAAAAGGTGGGTTCTTGTTCAGAATGTGTTTGTGTAGCTGCAGATTATAGATGAAGATAAAGAATAGTAAACAGGATCGTGTAGTAGCTACACTGATACCGAAATACAATCAAAGTCAAGCAATTTTGTTTCCATCAGGATGAAATATTGGTTTGTGGAAGCAGATGATCTCTCCCTCTTGTGCTTCTTAGAGCAAAGTGTGTCTTTTTATTCACGTTTGTTAAAAGCCTTCCTCCCAAGCGAGGGTAAAATGGAAGCCTATTTAGTTATTGATTCGTCTAGATTTTAAGCCTAATTAATGAAATGTTTTGTTCTCAGATTGTATCAGCTGTGCAGTACTGCCACCAGAAACACATTGTTCACAGAGACCTGAAGGTAAGCATGCGTTCATGTGCATGCTCAAATGTATGCCTTAAGTATTTTTGCTATGTGTCTGTACTGCATGTGAGAAAGCACAACATGTTCTGTTGAGAGCTCACTCATTATCTAGATTGGCCATGCTGACATGCTGTCATCCTTTCTTCACTAAAGACTGCAATGAATAATCCATGAGAACAGTAAAAGTACTTCTGGCTTCATGTAGACCGCTATTTAAATGATGGCAGGAGATTAATAAAAGGGTCATGGCACGTTCCTGAGGTTATTAGTAACATGCATATGATTTATTATACATAATAGCGTCCAAGTTGAGTTAACAGGAACTACTAGGGCATGGGATTCAGTGTGTTCCTGAGAAGCACATTGTAAAAGATCATTGTTATTATTGTATCCTTATGATGATATGATTATTGTTTAGCAGTAATCTAGTAGAATTGTTCCTCTTTCATACAGTAAACATACAGTATCTCTCAAAAGTGAGCACACCCCTCACATTTCAGCAAACATTGTAGTATATCTTCTTAAGGGACAATACTGTAGAAATAAAACTTGGAGATATTTTCGAGTAGTCAATGTGCAGCCTGTACAGCAGTTCAGATTTACTGTCCTCTGAAAATAACTACATACAGCCATTAATGTCAAAATGGCCGCTGGCAGCAATAGTGAGTACACCTATTCATCATGTTCATGTTTTTGCCTGCTTGACAGGATCATAAATATTTGTATATCTTGTATTAGAGCAGTTAAAATTTGGTGCTTTAAGTACAATTATCTCATACTGACCACTGGATGTTCAACATGGCATCTTATGGCAAAGACTCTCTGAGGATTCAAGAATTAGAATTGTTGCTCTCCCCAAAGACATCTCGGCATCCCCCTGAAACTGAGTTAAAGTACAGTTGCCAGGGTCATACAGAGGCTTTCCAAGATGGGTTCCACACAGAACAGACCTCACAAGGGTCCATAAAAGAAGTCAAGTCCTCGTGTTTGCGTCAGGTGCAGAAGCTTTCTTCAAAAAAACAGACGGATGAGTGCTGCCAACATTCAAAGTCAAGTCAAGTAAAGTTTATTTCTATAGCGCTTTCCACAATAGATGTTGTCTAAAAGCAGCCTAAAAGAAATTAAGAATTAAGGTGAATGGTGTGTATTTGTCCCTGATTAGCAGCCTGAGGCGACTGTGGCAAGGAAAAACTCCCTTGTTGATGTTATGATGAAGAAACCTTGAGAGGAACCAGACTTAAAAGGGGAGCCACCCTCATTTGAGTGACATCAAAATTGTGATTTCATAAATCTTAAAACAATACAAAACACCAGAGTGTGAGAACTAACATGAACACCAAAATGTGTGATTGTGAGTAATGTCCTTTATACAGTCTTATACAGTCAGTTGGCGTTATGTAACCAGGAGCTACTGAGCAACTCATAAAAAAGCTCAACAAAAGGAAAAGGAAGCCTCTTTTGAAACTGGCTCACAAGAAAGGCTGCAAACAGTTTACTGCAGATGATCTGTCCAAGAGCATGAATTACTGTAAACAGGTCCTGTGGTCTGATGAGACTTAGATAAACTTGTTTGGCTCAGATGCTGTCCAGTATGTGTGGCGATACCCGGGTGAGGAGAACCAAGAAAATTGTGTCTTGCCTACAGTCAAGTATGGTGGTATCGTCATGGTCTGGGGCTGCATGAGTGCTGCTGGTACTGGGGAGCTGCGGTTAATTGAGGAAATCATGGATTCCAACAGGTACTGTGACATTCTGATGCAGAACATGATGTCCTTCCTTCAGAAACTGGGTCGAACGGCAGCTTTCCAACATAATAATGACCCCAGACACACCGCCAACTGCCCTGCTGAGGACGCTGAAGGTGAAGGTGATTGATTGGCCAAGCATGTCTCCAGACCTAAACCCTATTGAGCACCTGTGTGGCATCTTCAAGCGGATGGTGGAGAAGCGCCATTTGTCTAACAATAAGCAGCTCAGTGGTCATTTATGGAGGAGTGAAAGAGGATCCCAGCAACTACCTGTGCAGTTCTGGTGAATTCCATGCCCATGAGGATTAAGGCAGTGCTACATAACAGTGGTGCTGACACAAAATATTGACACTTTGGACTCAGTTTTGACTTGTTCACTTAGGGTGTACTCACTTTTGTTGCCAATTATTTTGACATTAATGGCAGTATGTTGAGTGATTTTTAGAGGACAGTAAATCAGTACATACAAGCTGCATATTAACTACTCTAAAATATATCCACTTTTCCTTTCTATAGTATTGAC
Source organism: Silurus asotus (assembly GCA_024362625.1). Taxonomy (NCBI): domain Eukaryota; kingdom Metazoa; phylum Chordata; class Actinopteri; order Siluriformes; family Siluridae; genus Silurus; species Silurus asotus. Next base: position 32,979 of record MU596817.1, read on the forward strand.
CCTTGAGAAGATACATTAAAATGGTTGCTGAAATGTGAGGGTTGCACTCACTTTTGTGAGATATTATAATTACATATGCTTTATATTTATTTTGTTTTTTTTAGGCTGAGAACCTGCTGTTGGATGCCGATATGAACATAAAGATAGCGGATTTTGGCTTTAGTAACCAGTTCACCATGGGGAATAAGTTAGACACGTTTTGCGGCAGTCCTCCGTATGCTGCTCCTGAACTCTTTCAGGGGAAAAAATATGACGGGCCTGAAGTGGACGTCTGGAGTCTGGGGGTCATACTCTACACTCTGGTTAGCGGATCACTCCCTTTTGATGGACAAAACCTCAAGGTCTGAATTGCTGTGTAATTCCAAATCTATTTAGAATGTGGCATTCATTGTGAAATTCAGAAAATTTGTAATTTATGTGTGTGTGTGTGTGTGTGTGTGTGTGTTCTGCAGGAGCTACGTGAACGTGTGTTAAGGGGTAAATATCGAATTCCCTTCTACATGTCTACAGACTGCGAGAATCTCCTTAAACGTTTCCTCGTGCTCAACCCTGCTAAGAGAGGAACACTGGAGGTTAATATTGCTGCCATTCTTTTTCCTCAACCTAGTCCCCTTTCCCATAGAACAATGAATGATGCAGCAGCGGTTTGCAGTATGTGTGCATTCTGTATGTTCTGTGAATGTGGTGAATAGTGAGGAAGCACACAAAAGGCTTGGTCTGCACCTTGCCGTTTATTAGTTGCAAGACATAAAACATTCTATTATTTTCTTTCATACTTCTCTGGCGTAAGCACTGTCCTACATCGGATTCCAACAACGAGTTCCTCAATATTTGTCAAATTTTATTTGTAGCTATCATATTTAGGAACACACATGACAGTTTTATTTTGTTTATTTTGACAGTTTTATATTGAATGTTTGTTATATTGTGAGCAAACTGCTGCCTATCAGACAATTTGCAATGACAGTGAAAGCAAGCCTTTTCTTTGCATTTTTCTCTTGACAAGCCTTCCCCCTTTTTTTTTATTTTATTTATTTTTTATTTTTTAGCTAAAAACAAGAAAATGCAATTTTTAGATTTGCTATTGTGCATTTACTTTTCCCAATGTGTAATAACTAGACATGGAATAAACCTTGCTTTGTTGTAGCAAATCATGAAGGATCGTTGGATCAATTCTGGGTCAGAGGAGGATGAACTCAAACCCTACATTGAACCAGAGGCTGACATCTTTGATACGAAGAGAATAGGTATGCAGAAGAATTGGTCTCTGCTTACATTTTTCTTTCCCTTTGTGTGCAATGGTCATTTAAAAGATTTATTTTGTGTATTTAAAAATATATATTTGTGTATTTATTTTGTCACAGATTTGTCACCTTTTGTCTTTTGATTTGTCTAATGTAGATGTGATGGTTGGCATGGGCTTTACCAAGGAGGAGATTCAAGAGTCTTTGTCAAAGATGAAATATGATGATATCACAGCCACGTATTTACTGCTGGGCAGGAAGCTTAATGAGGTAAGGAGCTGCCCCCCTAAAGCTGTTTCTGCACATCACCACAGAAACTGATGCAAAATCATTGTGAAAAATACCAAGAGGTCCATGATGAGCAGATATTTCATCTTATATTCTATGGGATTTTCTCCTGCAGGAGGGAAATGACTCCAGTACCAGCAGCAATCTCACTGTGGCAAAAAATAGGCCTGCTAGTGAGATGAATGGCCAGTCTCCAGCTCACCAGAAAGTCCAGAGAAGTGTCTCGTCCAATCAAAAAACTCGACGCTACAGTGACCAAGGTGCTGCTCTTTTAGACACTTTTAATTTACCTTAATTTGAATACCAATTAAACATAAATGTTTAAAATGTAGTATTCTGTTAGTCACCAATCTAAAGTATACAAATAGTATACAAAGATGATGAGTTTCTTTATTTCGTGAAAATTATAAAAACCTATTTAAATCAGTATTTTTTTTTTCATTTGATCTTTAATTTCTCTTTCTCTCTTACTCTCACTTTCTCTCTCTTTTTTTCTTTCTCTCTGTCTCTATCAGTGAGTGCTGTTGTAAACGCTGGGTTAAGTAGTGTTAAGAGGGCCGTTCCCAGCACAGCAGACGTTAACACTAAGCAGGATGGAGCTGCTGTAGTCCGTAAGGCTCCATCACACAGCCCACCCAGTCCATTACTGGGCAACGCAAATAACCCTAACAAAGCAGACATACCTGACCGCAAGACGGCCAACTCTCTCACTCCTAATGTAAGTGTTTGTGTTTAAATAAAAATTTTTATTGTGATTGTTAATTACATATTTCTTCAGCATGAATATCATTTGTTGTGATTTTTTCAATTATTTGCAAGCTGTGTTTGTTTTTACTCAGAATAACTCTGGAGGCTCTGGAGGAATGGGTCGGAGAAACACATATGTTTGCAGTGACCGGAACAACACCGATCGCCTCTCTGTTGTTCCAAATGGAAAAGAAAACAGGTACAGTAACAATAAAGCTTCTCCTTGTAGTGTACCTGGCCAATTAACCATTTCCATAAACACACAAGTATAGTTTCTCTTTAACTGGAAAACACTAATTCTCCAAACAGAGTTCAGGGTGTTTTGAGGTCTGGTCATTGAGGTTTAAAAAAAACAAAAACAAATAAAAATAATAAATAGCTTATGCTTAACAGATTACACCCTCATTAGCCATTTTGTATTTGATCTCACTCTCGCTATCCCATCTGGGATTTGATGGGGTGGGAAAAGCTCAGGTGAATTTTACCACTTCTTATACACTAGGTGGCAGTACTACAGGTAATAATGTATAGTAATTCAAAGCTCTAATTAGATTACTGCCTGATTTTCATCAAAAATTATTGCTGCAAGATTTGTGTAAAATCTCATGGTGCAGTTATTGTGGTCAATATTGCGATATAATAAATGGTATTATGAGTCTACTTGATTGGTTATTAAGGAAACTGCACACAGATTAGTGATAATGCTGAACTGTACAAACAATAATGAATTTTTTACAAAATGTAATATTTGCATTAATGTAAAAAAAAAAAAAAAAAAAAACTTTGCTCCAAGGTACAGCTGAATTAAATAAAACAAAAAAAAAAACCTGTAATTTTTACAAATATGAGATTTATTGAAACTAACAAGAAATGCCCTGCCACTGCCCTCAACAATTAAGATTATTTACCTGTTTTCCTGCTGAAGTTTAACTTGAGTTTACTTGAATTCAGGCAATTTTGCTATATATATATATATATATATATATATATACAGTGGAACCCGGTTATGTCGATGTCGAGGTAACCGATGATCGAGATAAACAAAAATCAAAATGGCGGCAATATATTAACGTGCTTGAAATTTCTTTATGTACATGATGTGCGTTAATAAATGAGAATGTGCATGCACGTGTTTTTGAAGGGTTTTTTACACAACAGCGTTGCCGCAATTTGT
>MU596817.1:37387-61326 GCA_024362625.1 Silurus asotus
TATATATATATATATATATATTTATATTTGCCAGTCAAACTTGGCTGTAAAGTTTCCCTCTGACCAAACAAGCAGCAGACAGAAAAATGCTGACGCTATACTGGGCCAGCTTTTTTCTCTACAAAGTCTATGCAGTTTTCACATGAATTACCCATTGTTCATGAATGACTAATAGTATGCAGAGAAATAAAGTGTCTGTGTAGTAATCTCATTACTTTTAAGCATGTTTAATATAAAAATACAAATAAATCAGTAGGATTTAAGTCAAATGACTATATGTCAAAAGCAAAGCCCACAGCCTCCTTTCATTTGGGCTGCTTTAACTTCTAATGATATTAAAGTTGATTTTTAAACTACTGCTCAAAGTCTTTGCACTATCATCTTATACCTTTTTTAGAAGGTATTTTCATTGCATTGTAAGTAATTTGCTTTGTTGGCAGCGAAACTATCAAAAATGTCAAAGAAAGGGCCTTAAATATACAACTTTGTGTAATTTAAAGGATGTTGTAGACAAAAAGAGACGAGAGGACAATGCATCTCTCAATGTTTCTTCCTGTCTTTCTGCAGTGCGTCTTTGTCTCCTGACCAACCCGGTGCCTCCACTCACAGCATCAGCAATGCTGCAACTTCTGATAAACTCAGATTCCCACGAGGCACCTCGAGTCGCAGCACCTTCCATGGGCAGGTGCGGGAACGCCGCACTGCCACATACAACGGGCCGCCAACCTCACCCACTCAGCCTCGCAGCCGTGCCAACACAAACAACCTGCTCACCAAACTCACCTCTAAACTCACACGCAGGTAAACACACACAATACACAAACACCTGAACTCTCATAGCATAAACTGCATATATATTTATAAAAAACTTAATTCTTATTGCTGAAATAGGAATTACCTATGCTTCATTAAAGAGAAGAGACATGGAAATGAAAAAGGTTTTCTAAAATAATCGTAATTATTCCGAATGTCCGATTGCAGGTTCTTCAGTTTTTTCTTTTTTTCCATTTAGTCCATTTTTGTAATGTTTCCCCCTTTGTTTTGTCATCTTTTTTGTATTTTAGAAACATGTCATTCAGATTTTCCAAAAGGTAGGACTTCAAGTCTGTTGGGGTTAAATAACTAATACGAGCTGGAATACTAACATGTAGTGCCTAGTGATTTTCTCCGATTGCTGTGATTGCATTTATCTCTGTATTTGATTAAGCATGCCTTAAAGAGTTCTCTGCATGCTAATATGACACATTTTAAAATTCCTTGCTACGAATTGCAACTAATCAAGTCTATTTGCTTAATGTGGGCTACCTGGTGTATTCAGCTCATGTTTCCATGGCAACATAATGTGTAAATCTGTTTTTCTGCAAACCCATGCTCTGATAATGAGTTGGAGCATGATCCATTCATGAAATGGTGATGGATCATAAAAGTTGCAATCATGTGAGCTAGCCATTTTTTTGTTATTGTTTTCCCCTTGTTGCTGGTCCCCTGGTGGTCTAGTGGTTAAGATGCAGCGCTCCCACCGCTGCGACCCGGGTTCGATTCCCGGTCAGGGAACCATCCCCAGCCACTTTCAGTGCCGGTCCCAAGCCCGGATAAATTGGGGAGGGTTGCGTTAGGAAGGGCATCCAGCGTAAAACATGTGCCAAATCAAACGTGCGGAGGATCCACTGTGGCGTTGCTATTAAATGATTAAGAGCCATGGTAGTCATAACAGGGACACCTTCAAGACTAAAATGTAGTGATCATGTGCTAAATTGTGATTTTGTTTTTTAGCACCTTACAGAAGCTAAATTAGGAATGAATAAATGGTTAAACCGGTGTTCCTAATAAAGTGGTCGGTAAATGTGTATATAGTAATAATTAGGTTCTTAAAGCTCCTAAAGTTAATTACTATAAAACACCCTTTAGCCTGTGGCTGATTTATCAAATGACTTGTAGTGAATTTGTTGGTTGGCTTTATATTTGTGATGGTTTTAGCTAAGAGTATCGCCAACTGGATTCCCTGAAAAAATGCCACTTATTTCTGTGTGTGTTTGACTACTGAAAAAAGAAAAGGCAACCTTTTATTTTTGTAAGCATCATCAAAAGAAATAATTTTAGGTATCATTATCAATTTGAGACCCTAAGCCATTTTAGAACGAGACATTTTTGGGCCAGTGACATGTGATTTGTTATTTTTAGATTTCAAATAGCATTTTCTTAGCAAGTGTGTTCACATACAACTAAAGCTAATTTATGTTCTATGGGAGTCTATTACTGAGTCAGCCAGAGTTTTCCAAATGACACATACATGTTTATTTAGATGTAGACCATCTATCCAAAGTGACTAATATTAATAATTATCAGTATGTGGTCCCAGAATGTGTTTTTTTTTTTTTTTTTTTTTTTTTGCATTAGTACCAAGTCATTTAGTGCTTAAAGCAAAGCAGAGCCTCATGATAGTTTTTCTCTGATATCATCCTCTGTTTAATTCAATCACTCATCCGTTTGTCTTCTCACAAATATTACGTTTGATTTTGTTCTTTTCTTGTAGCTTATGTTAAGCAGTTTCACTACCATGGTCTTTTGTTGACTCTTAATTGGGATGATTTATTTTTATTATTAGATTGGATTCACAGTTTTTAAACAGGTGTAAATGTCCTTCAGGACTGACAAAATGAGCTCTTCTATGATGTTTCTTCTGCCTATTTCAGTCTGCCCCCTTTCTCCCCCAACTTTTGTCTCTTTTGAATTCTTCTTTCTTCTATGACTTCTGCTCTTTTTCTTTTTTTTCCTCACTGGTTGTATTTTCTTCCCCCCCACCCCCCACTCTGTTTTTCTACCTCAGGGTCACTTTTGACCCGAACAAGCGGCAGTGTGCTGCTAAATCAGGGACAGGGGCTCCCGCTGTGCCCCCCACCCTGTCTGCCCCCTCCAACCCTGCACCAAAGCCTCTTAGTAAGTCTGAGCTCTTTCTCTCTCACACTATCCTTCCTCCTGGCCCATCATTCTCTTCATCTTTCACTTTCTGTAAACCTGGCTTTGCAAATGCTACTTTCATACAGCAAATTTAAATGTTTCATGTATTATTTTTAAAATCTTTTCTTTTTTGTTGCATATGCAGAAGTGGGTATATTGAGTTTTATATTTGAGTTTTTTGCTGTGTTTTTAGGTAAAATAGAGAGAGAGAGAGAGAGAGAGAGAGAGAGAATGTACACACTTACATTATGTAAAACATAAACATGCTATATGCCCTACATGGCCAAAAGTATGCAGACGCCTTACTATTATCCGTGGGCATTAATATAGAGTTTCTTTATTGCTATAATCAGCCTCCCAAACTTAATTTACTTCAATTAAATTATTAATGCACAATTGGTGTATTTTTGCTTTGTCCATAGAGGCACAATCATGCTGGAACAGGAAACTGTTCCTCCACACAGTTGCCATGAGGTTGATGCATACAATTGTCTAAAATGTCTTTATAAACTGAGGCATTAAAACTAGCCATCAATCAAACCTTAAACTGACCCAAAACCTGAAAAACAGCTGCGCCCATTATTCCTGCTTCACTCTTACTGTTTGCATTACACAGTCCAGTCAGTTCATTGGCCTCTTTCAAACCCAGGTTTATTCATTAGTAGATAGTGATGTATAATTCCTCACTGCAAAGAACACTGCTACAGAGTCCAGTGGCAACATGCTACATGCACACCACTCCATCCAATGTTAATCTAATATTGCAATATGGTGTTATCATCAGTGGTGGTTTTACTTCAACATCAATACGTTTTAAAGTAAACTATCCTACTTTTTACTCAACTTCATTTTGCTAAATCAGTCGTTTCTATTTATTTATGAGTGGATAAAAGCGTAACTGGTAAAGCACGTAGCAAACCACCAGGCAGGGTAGAGCATGTGCTGTGTTTTAAACCTGTTTTGATTGCCGCTTGGTGGTATCTACTGTAGCACCAACATACAGTTTAGCTTCAGTTCAACAGAAAACAGAACATTTTGAGAGCAATAAATGATGGAAAAAACTTCGGACTCTAAATTATTTCAACCCGTATGCCCATATTTGTGCTGTTTTTTTATTTTTATTTTATTTTTTTTTGTGGCCGAGAAGGTGATTTTTGGGCTCATTGTAATTGTCATAGATATCAATCAGTGTTTGATAATAGGATCATTTCAGCCATAATATATCTTATTACTTTGGATACTTAAGTACATTTCAAGGCAAAAACTTAACCTCAAGTAAAAGGTTAAAGGCAGCATTTTTACTTTTACTGGAGTAATATTTTACCTACTTAATTTCAACTTTAACTCAAGTACATGGTTTGTGTACTTCATCCATCACTGGTTATTATGCTTGTGATGAGCTGTTTGACCATGGAAACAGAGATCACAAAGCACAGTTCTTGTGCTGAAGGTGCTTCTATGGGCAATGTGGGTAGGAGTGTCAGTCCTCTGCAGCACTCTGTAAGTTTGCTGGTTTGCTGCTTTGTAGATGAGCTGCTGCTGTTCCATTTTATAATAATAGCACTTGCAGTTCATTTTGACAGATGGAGCTTACATGGCTTAATACTTAATATTTTATGCACCTGTTAGTTGGGTGTGGCTAACATATTTTAAGTCACATACTTTTGGCCACATAGTGTATGTGAATGAGTTCCTCCAGGCATTCCAATTAGATGAGGCATCTTTCTTAGCATAAAAAAACATGATCGCTTATGAAAATGCTATTGTCATTAATGTCTAACTCGATCATCTCTATCGCTTTGGTACATTTGAATATTCTACTTTTTTAAACTCCTTCATTTTCTGATTTTTCTTCAACCCAAGCTGTAACACTTGGCTCAAATGTGCTGTTCTTCTTTTCCTTTTTTTCTGCATTTACACAAATACCAGAGAATCAATCGAGTTTGAGAGAAGCGGGAGATTTGAGGGCACAAGGTGAGGAGTTTCTGAGATCCTCTACCCTCCACTTGGTTCATTCATGTCACTTGAGTTTACCCTGACCTATAGCAGCATATTGTTACCACATCATGATTAAATGGTCATTACTGTGGCATGTGAGATTCTTACCCATCTGGAAGCTAGTACAGTCTCGTTTTTGTTTATTCTATTGCATGTGGCTTTTATGTATTGTTGTGAATTTTTTTTTTTTTTTTTTTTTTTTTTTTTTTTTTTTTAAAAAGATGCTGGGGTTTTTTTTTTTTTTTTTGAATTTTTTTTTTTTTTTTTTTTTTTTTTTGCATGCTTAAACAGATGCTGTGGTTGTTCTAGTGCAATATGCATGTTTAATTTACCATGCTGTAGATTTACTCCAAAATGATTTACTTACAGAAAATTCCAAAATGTCATGATTATATTGTATTTATAAAAATTTCAATGTATTACAATTTTTTTTACCATATCAAACACCCCAGCCCAGACAAATCATTTGTCCTTTTTTTTTTTTTTTGCACCCTTTTTCTTTGCATACTCCCTTCTTACATTGTTGTTGTTGTTTTTTCTTTGTTTTTGTTTTTTATCACAGTCGCCATGTACCTGGGGATCAGCAAAAAGATGAAGGGAAAGATGGAAAAGACGGGAAACCCCGCTCTCTCCGTTTCACCTGGAGTATGAACACCACCAGCAGCATGGAGCCAGCCGCCATCATGAACGAAATCCGCAAAGTTCTGGACGCCAACAACTGCGACTATGAACAGCGTGAACACTTCCTTCTTCTCTGTGTCCATGGCGATGGACATGCGGATAGCCTTGTCCAGTGGGAGATGGAGGTCTGCAAACTGCCCCGCCTCTCACTTAACGGTGTCCGCTTTAAAAGGATATCCGGGACATCCATCGCTTTCAAAAACATTGCTTCCAAAGTTGCCAGTGAGCTCAAGCTATGAATGTCTGTAATCTATTCATGTAGAAGACAATGAAAGTGTAACATCTTATATAGAGAAACAAACATCTGTACAATCAAGCGTAGCAGATTGCAACTATGTTTTTTTTTTTTTTTTTATGAACCACTTACTCAGTGTATTTCAAATGTATAGACTTTAACATTGCTAAAAGCAATAATTTGCGTCACAAGTTGCTAAACACTCTGTGAAAGAATTTGGTTTGAGTGTTGTGGTTAAAATGTGCAGGCCAAGACACCCTAGACACTTGTCCAGATGTGTCCTGAATGTGTAAAACCAGAGATTTTATTCTTCTTCAGACAGTGTTGCAATGCTATAGATATTTGGTGTTTTAAGCAAACTGTATGTAAAGGCTATGTAAAACTCTTTCAAAAGAGACCAAATGCTTATAAATGTACCAGTTATTTTGCACCTCAGAGTTTATCAAGGTTCCGTGCTGGTACTTGAATGTGTTCCGGCGACACAGTTCGAATTCACTTTCACTGTGTGAATGCTGCGAGACTGAAGTAAAACAAGTTTTATTTATTTTATGCCCATCAGCCAAATGTAAATAATGCACCTTTTCTTTTAGTTCATTGTTGCCATTCTCATACTCATAAGAGCTCTAATATTTTGAAGGGCTACTTGTATTTGCTTGTGGTTAAAGATCATATATGGATTATATTAAAACAGCTGTACATGACTGGCTTTATTTGCAGGGTCAACTGTCTTTAAAAGTGCCTCTACAATAGTTAGCCTGATGTGGTTATCGTAATGTAGAAAGGGCAACCAGAAGGTGAGATTTTACAGAGGGAATTGCACAACAGTGCTAGAATTACACTGTTTTGAACATATTTAGATCCCTGACCAAACACCAGATGGTTAACCATGAATGAAATGAACACCAGGTTTTGGCTATTAAGGGAGCCTTAAATCATCATTAAAGTTAAAACAAATTTAGAATTTTAAACACAAATCCAGAGAACACAGTAGGTGCATTTATTTGAGGCTTAAACAGCTATTAATATTTAAGCGAACAGCAGACAGATGTGAACTGGTAGAATGTTTAATTTTTATCACCATATTACAGGAGTCTTAAATAAAATACTTTTTCTTCATCTGAGGAGTGGGATGTCACAGGGGGATGAAAAAAAGACCATCTTGGATGAGTGAGGTAGAAGACTATTGCTGGATTTACTTCTGAACAGGTATGAGTTCATTAATGGCTTGACCCCTCTCCAAATGCTTCTCCATCTCGATCAACAGCTTGACTCCATCTACCACCATCTGAACAAGTTCCACCTCAGAGAAACCCAGCCGGTCAGCATTTGAGATGTCAAACACACCCCCCACTGCAGCAGTGTCCACACCACCTGTCATGTTGAACACATTTGTCTTAGTGCCAGAGCCGTCAGCCTCCTGTTCACTACAATAGCCTACAGAGGGCAGCACTGGGTGCTTCAGACATTCTGTCACATTTTCTTACCTGTTCCACGCTTCTGCAGGCGTAACCTCTTCAGCACCTCCTCAAACTTTTTGTGCTTACTCAGATGGGGAAGTTTGACGTGCACACCTGCACGCAGCCCTGTACCCAGGTTGGATGGGCAGGTGAGGACGTAGCCCAAATGCTCATTCCACATGAATGAATGGCCCTTGTTTTTGAACAGCTCCTCAATCTGAAAGGGTACAAGTCAGTACGCAGCAGTTATTTACAGAACAGTTTACTAGACTCAATTACTTCTTAACTACTTTGACTGTGTGGAATTTCACTCTTGAATTGCTTACTTTGGTGAGGCCTGTGCAGAAACGGGTAAACACTTCCTTCATGTTGCCACCTTTCTGCATGGAGATGACACGCAAGTGATCCTCCTCATTCACCCACACAAGGAATGTCTTGTTGTCATTGTGCCTGAAAAACAGTAAGCATGATCAGTAAATGGAATCACCTGGCCCCAAGATCTACAAACCAACTTTCATAGAAATATCTAGTCATCAAAAGCGACTGGCTTCATTTTGATCATTAATGTAGTGTGAATACCAAGTTCTCTGAACAGTTCACATTCATGGTAGTGATGTTTAAGTTTCTAAAGTGATATCCGAGTATTTTTTATAGAACGATTAATATCCAGAAATATAAACTAGAACTGGTATTACCACTAGCTAAAAAAAATCACCTAGTGGCAAAATCCAAATACTTATTGTAATATTTTAATAAGAGTATCTGCTTCCCATCAGTCTACTAGTTAAAATAATTAAATAATAAAGTTGGATTAGAATGAACACACTAGTCTAAACTGTACATACTCAATACAAAAATATAGAATTAAATACAAATTGGAGGCAGATATGTTTATAAAACATGTTTTGTGTGTGTTTGTTTTGAAAATAATACCTTCAGATGTAATAGCAACTCGGCCTAAATGCACTTACCATATACCCCTGGCATCTGGCCAATCACGAGCCATTTCAGAGGCCAACAGCAGGGGTGAAACAGGCTTGTCAAACAGGAAGTGGTCATCAATCAGCTGCTGCTGTTCTTCTTCAGTCATATTATTCAGAGCATAATATTTCCCTTTTAGATCTCCACCCAGGGCACCTAAAGCTAAAAAAACAATAGATAAAAAGATAGAATAAATAGACGATTAAATAATTAGAGTCAAATCAAATTAATTTAGTTCTTGCATTTATCACCACTTGACAGCCCTACACATGAAATCACAAAGAAGGGTTAAAAAATCAAATAAAATAAATCAACCACTAACCTCTGGGGTAGAAATCAGGTAAGACTAGTTCACCCTTGCCAGATGTCAAGATGTCTGACATAATTGTGCAATGCATATGAAAGTGTTGCATACATACTATGGGTCGCTAATTCAGATATTTATTGTGGAAAGAACGAGTGAAGTAAAACTTTAAAATGCACTTGGATTAGTTCCACCATCTCGCATTTAATTCTTACAAATTTGCTATAACCTCAAAGTTCTGTAATCATATTTTGCACCCCTATACCCATCCCCTACAAGCAAATGTGCAGCAAATAAGAATGAAAAAAAACAACAATTATTTAAATAACTAAAATTAGATTAAAACTAATTGTTCTAAAAAACCTCCTCTAGATGGAGTCATACTTCAGAACTTTACCTTCCACTGAGAGTTTTTCAACTGCTCTTCTCTCACCACGACTGCAGTGTGGTGGCAGACAAAAACCCCGGATGCTCCTGCCTGTTCGCACACGAGAACTCAGCACATAGTTGGGATCCAGATCATCCCCACCCTTTAGACAAAATTGTTAACAAGTGAATACAACCACAACAATTTAAAAGGTAAAGTCTTTAACTCGAGAGAGCACTAGTGATGGGAAGATCGTATCATTTTAGTGACTTGGATCTTTGAATATTTGTTCATTTAAATGTAATTTAGATCATGCCCCTTGGATCAGAAAAAAACAAAATGTTGCATTTTCATTAAGCAGATCCCCCAACACGTCTAAATACACAAAGACTGACTATAATTCCAATAATTAAATATTACAATACAGCTAAGGACAAATTATAATAAACGGAAGAGTAGCTCATCTTTCATATTTTCTGGATCAATGGTTCTTTTGTCATGTGATTACCAAACGATTGTTACAATATTGTCAAGATTCTGAGTTAAGTCTTGTGATAAAACAACAAAAAACTCGAACCAGAGGATTCATGAAATAAACTACTTCATTCTGTTTTCTGTACATAACCTACAAAGATTTTATGATGCTTTGCTCATGCGCGTCCAGTAGAAAATTATACTCGTTCTTCTGAGTCACATTACAAAGACCTATTTAAAATGAACAAATGGTTCATTAACGACCCACCCATCCCTAGAGTGCACACATTTCAGAAGCTGGTACATTACAGTACCTTGAGGTTGGCTGGGTTCAGATCAGTTTTGTGTTTATCAGTGGGTTTGTATCCACCATGACGGTCCTGAATGATGGGGTCTAGCAGCTCCTTAAACACCTCGTAGGTCTCCTCATCTCCCGCCACACAGCCCACAGTCATAATGAAGGGGTGACCTAGAATGCAGACATGGCAAGTCAGCTTTACATGCAAATAAACAAGTGTCAATAAAGAAATGAGAGTACACAAGGGTTAACATGCAATACATTATTTGTAACTAAAAATCTTTTTCTTGATCTAATTTAAGCTTTTACTGCAAAAGACTTGACTACAGAGTTTTTTTAGCCCTAAACTCTGTTTAAAATTTAATTGCAAGATCAGCATATTTATTCTAGTCTGAGTGTTCTTTTACCAGGATTATCTACACCAGTCTGAATGACTTTATCTATGGTGAAACCGCTGGCAGTGGAACGCCCACGAAGCTTCTTGTACATTTCCAAAGTAAGAACTTTAGACATGTGGTTGTTGTGCTGGCTGAGGTCTGGGTACTCATCTTCAGCAGAGAATTCCACAATGGTAGGAGTGGCCATTTGTTGATTGCTACACAAACACAAGACAGTAACATAGATCTGTAATTTGTGAACATTTTCTTTTACATTATTAATGCTCTAATGCTTTTGGAGAGCAATCAGAAAAGGCGATCTTTTTTTTTAATTTAGCAAGTTCAAAGTACAGAGAGGTCACAGAGCAGAGCCCATACAAAAACCTTTTAGCGTTTCCACACAAACCGAAAAATAGTATTGTCCAAACAAGAATTCTTTTTTTTTTTACATTTTATTTAACATAGTCGAACATTTGCTGCTATAAAAATTAAATGCACATTACTAAAATATAGCCTATTAGTCATTTGTTAACACAGATTTTTTTTTCACTTGAGAGATACTGGCAGCGAGCACTACAAGCAGCGAGATACAGTGGGATAAATGATCATCACAGATCAAGTTTTAAAAATAAATAAATCATCTGAGTTTTTGCGAAGAAATGACAAAAACATAAAAATAAATGCTGACTAAAAACCCAGAAGGTATATAATATCTGAATTTTCCTGCTTATGGACCCGAAAATGTATTAACCGTTCATTTCTAGTATTTACAGTGAATCCAAATAACATCAATTAATTCATAAATACTTAAAATTACTAACAATTAGTTACTTTACAGCCAATAATACAAAAAAAGCTTAAAAAATACTGGAGAATGCATTGATGCAGAGCTCTCAGGATCGTGAATCTGGAACCAAATGTGAGTCAGAGTGACCAATGATTTGTTTTCTGTATTTGTTTTCTGTATTCAGGTTGGAGAAAATATAACTACACTTATAACAATTCATAGTTGAATCATGTGGAACATTGGGACTGGTGTCCATATTTAATTAGCAGGATAAATTTACAGTTTAACATGTGAATTCTTCTGGAAAAGAAATGTGAACAAACATTAGTTGCTCACTAGCTACAAGTTGCTGAATCACCGCTACAGTGACCATGCTAAAGTAAAAAAAAGTTTCAAATTAAGTTTTATTTAGATATAATTTTTGCAATACAATGACAATACAATGTTTTTTGTATAGTTTTTTTGTATATTGTAAATACTTACACGTTTCCCATTTTTAGTGTTGTTTTAGTCTTCACTCGATGGATTTGGTTCACAGAGTAAACAGTGGGTGAACCTGTGGAGATTCAATAAGAAAAATACAGATACAAATACAAATACACACACACACACACACACACACACACACACACACACACACACACACACACACACACACACATCAGCAATGCTTTAATTAAGGGGTCCAGTATTTACACGTTATTAATAACGATCATTAAAGTGATTTTTATATTATTATAAAGATCTGATAAAGGCTCATGTGTAATTACTGGACCCCTTAAATCAGACATTGAGGCACCAACTTTTCACTCAGAACATTAAACATGTACCTGAAGTACTGTATCCAGAAGTGTATAAAGATCCGGTTGAGATCGAGTGTCTATTAGAGAGTAGTGATAAAGAATTTACGGAGTGTGAATTCCAACAAGTTTCTTCCTCAGTAGAAACGCCGGAATGAGTTTTTTATACGACGTGGACGAGGTTTATCGGGTTGGAGCGTCACACGCTGCTTAAAGCGTCCTCTTTTCGGGCCGTTTCTATGGTAACCTGGGAGGTTATTAGTGCGCGTTGCATTAGGCGGTAATACTGTATGTCTATGCTAATAATAAATCACATTTCTAACCGAATCCTGTTCAATGTAGAATTTTTGAAGAAATTGTAAGTTTATAAAAGATGTACTACAACTTGAAATAAGATCTGG
Source organism: Silurus asotus (assembly GCA_024362625.1). NCBI lineage: Eukaryota > Metazoa > Chordata > Actinopteri > Siluriformes > Siluridae > Silurus > Silurus asotus. The sequence goes on from MU596817.1 coordinate 49,506, forward strand.
AGACAATACAGTGAGAACAGTGATTTGGAAACGAGGAAAATAACAGTCTATGATGGCGAGAGGATGAGATGAGATGAGATGAGATGAGATATTAACGTGTCGTATTTTTTCTAATTGATATAAAATTGTAATTCATCACGTGTTGTTGGTTTTATATAAAAGTAGATATCACGAGGAAAATAACAGTTTATTATGGATTTGTGTGTGTGTGTGTGAGAGAGAGAGAGAGAGAGAGAGAGAGAGAGAGAGAGAGAGAGAGAGAGATGCAGTATTTAATGCACTGTTGATAATGTATGAGTGTTACCTTCCTATGATCAATAAACCAAGTGATGTCCCGAGCCAAGTGTTGAACCAGGTGATGTCCCGATCTATAAACCAGGTGATGTCTCGAGCTCCTTGTCGGTGTCTGAACTGCAGTGGTGAGAAACCGCTCAGCAAAACAAAGCCACGAAAAACCACGATCGCGTGCAGGATAAAAACAGTGAGACTATAACACCACGCGTTACAAAATGAGTTCTTCCATCATAACTTATCGCATACATTATTTTTCACACGTTTTGTTACTCATAGTTTCTATTAGCTGATTGATTTTCAAGTCATTAAACAAATTTTGAGAAAAGTAAAGGCAAAAGTAGAAGTGGAGGAGAGTGGAGGTTAAGGTTGATATTTTAAAATGTTGGTACTATGACTGGTAAAGGGAGAGAGTTAGCTGATATACGGGAGAGGAGAAAGGTAGATATGTTGTGTGTTTAGGAGACCAAGGAAGTAAGGCCATGAACATTGGAGGTGGGTTTAAACTGTTCTTTCATAGTGTGGCTGGAAAGAGAAATGGTGTAGGGGTGTTGCTGAAGTTAGAGTTTAGTAAGAGTGTAGTGGAGGTGAAGAGAGTTTCTGATAGGATGATGAACGTGAAGCTGGACATTGAAGAGGTGATGATAAATGTCATCAGTGCTTATGCTCCAAAAGTGAGTTGTGAGATGGAGGAGAATGAAAGATTCTGGTGTGAATTAGATGAAATGGTAGAAGGTGTACCTAGGAATGAATGATTGTGATTGTGGCAGACTTCAATGGCCATGCAGGTGTAGGGAACAGAGGTGATGAGGAGGTGATGGGTAGGTATGGCTTTAAGAAGAGTAATGTGGAAGGGCAGATGGTGGTAGATTTTGTTAAAAGCATGGAAATAGCAGTGGTGAATAAAAATTTTAAGAAGAAGGGGGATCATAGGGTGAAGTATAAGAGTGGGGAAAGGTGCACACAGCTGGACTATGTTCTATGTAGGAGATGCAACCTGAAAAAGATTGGAGACTGTATTGGCAGGGGACAGTGTAGCTAGACAGCATCGGAGGGCGGTCTGTAGGATGGTTTTGGAGTTGAAGAAGAGGAGGAGAGTGATGACTGAAAGAAGAAAAAGATGGTGGAAACTGAAGGAGGAAGACTGTAGTGTGAGATTCAGGGAAGAGGTCAGACAGGGGTTTGGTGGTGGTGAGGAGGTGCTGGATGATTGGGCAACTACTGCAGAAGTGATAAGGGAGACAGCAAGAAAGGTACTTGTCACAACATCTATAAATAGCAAGGAAGACATAGAGACATAGAGGTTCTACTAACCATAAAGACTGTTTAAGACTGCAGGAAGAACATCACTTATAATCTTATACTCCAGTAATCATGTTAGTTCTCACTCTCCAGTGTTCTGTATTGTTGGAAAATTTATGATCAAACTCTTGATGTCACCCAGATGAGGATGGGTTCTCCTTTTGAGTCTGGTTCCTCTCAAGGTTTCTTCCTCATAACATCTAAGGGAGTTTTTCCTTGCCACAGTCGCCACGGCTTGCTCATCAGGGACAAAATCGCACCATTCACCATCACTGTTGATTTGTGTAAAGCTGCTTTGAGACAATGTCTGTTGTGAAAAGCGCTATACAAATAAACTTGACTTGACGTGGTGGTGGAATGAGGAAGTGCAGAACAGCATAAGGAGAAAGAGGTTAGCAAAACAGAATTGGGATCGGCAGAGAGATGAGAAAAGTAGGCAGGAGTACAAGTTAATGCAGCAGCGGGTAAAGAGAGATGTGGCTAAAGCTACGGAAAAGGCATATGAGGAGCTGCATGAGAAGTTGAACACTAAGGAAGGAGAAAAGGATTTATACCGATTGGCCAGGCAGAGAGACCGAAGGAAGGATGTACTGCAAGTTAGAGCAATAAAGGATGGAGATAGAAATGTGTCGACTATTGAGGAGAGGGTTTTGAAAAGTTGGAGGGAGTATTTTGAGCAGCTAATAAATGAGGAAAATGAGAGAGAGAATGAGTTGTATGGTGTAGAGATGTTGAAGCGGAAAGTGGATAGAATTAGTAAGAAGGAAGTGAGAGCAGCAATTAAGAGGATTTCAACAGGATTTTGGAAGGTGAGAAGAAGCCTGAGGAAAGGAGAAGGAGTGTGCTGGTACCGATCCTTAAGCATAGGGAAGATGTGCAGGCCTGCAGTAAATACAAGGAAAATTAAGTTGATCAGTCACACTATAAAGTTATGGGAAAGAGTAGTTTGGCTGAAAGAAGAAGTGACCATCTGTAAGCAACAGTATGGTTTCATGCCAAGGAAGAGCACCACAGACGCATTATTTGCTTTGAGAGTGTTGATGAAGTATAGAGAAGGTCAAAAGTAGTTGCATCGTGTGTTTGTGGATTTAGAGAAAGCATATCACAGGGTGCCAAGAGAGGAGTTGTGATATTGTATGAGGCAGTCAGGTGTGTCAGAGAAGTATGTGAGGGTGATGCAGGCCATGTGTGAGGACAGTGTGACAGCAGTGAAGTGTGCAGTAGGAACAAGAGACTGGTTCAAGGTGGAGGTTGTACTGCATCAAGGATCGGTTCTGAACCCTTTTCTGTTTGCAGTGGTGATGGACAGGTTGACAGATGAGGTTAGACAGGAGTCTCCATGGACTTTGATGTTTGCGGATGATATTGTGATTTGTGGTGAGAGTAGGGAGCAGGTGGAAAGGAGCCTGGAGCGGTGGAGGAATGTGCTGGAAAGAATTTCTACATGTGCAGAGGAGATACATGAGGTATATTGGTAGAAGAATGCTGAGGATGAAGCCACCAGAAAGGAGGAAAAGAGGAAGGCTAGAAAGTAGGTTCATGGATGTGGTGAAGGAAGACATGCAGGTAAATTGGTTTGAAAGAGGTAGATGTGGAGGACAGAGTAGTATGGGGAAACATAATTAAATTAAAATGTACTGAGGTTTAGAGCGAGTTTGCCTTTACTTCTCTTAAAAACTGTACAGTAAAATGACTTGAAATTAAATAGAATAATAGAAAGGCATACTCTAAAACAAACTTATTTGAAACATGTTGCAAACCTCTAAAATAACATGTTTTATGAATGTTTGAATATGGGACATGATTAAAAATGCACTGATGTTAGGAGTGATTATGCCTTTACGTTTCTGAAAAACTGTACTGTGAAATGACTTGAAAATCGATAAGCTGATAGACTCTAAATATGGATTATTTGAATGCTTGAGCAAACCTATAAATGAAAATGGTTTATGAGTGCTTGAATATGGCAATTTAAATGCACTGATGTTTATGTTTCTTAAAAAGTGTACAGTAGAATGACCTGAACGTTAATTCAGTGATAGTCAGGGTCACTCAGAGTACAATTTAATAAATTAGCAAACATTTAAAGGATGGTAATTTAAAGTTGATTTTGCCTTTACATTTTACTGTATAATCTCAAAGACTATACAGTAAAGATGTTTTGAGAGTTTTTGAACATTAATTATTAAATGAAATAGAAGTGAAATTAACTGAAATAGAGGAAGGTAACCTGTAATAATGCCTTATCAAATTTGGTGACCCTGCTGTACGTTTGTTACCATTGACATAAGACCCAAATATTTTTCAGGACATAATACATAGAGGGTTAGGCATCACTACAGTAAATATGGAGAACCTTGAAGTAATTGCATGTGAAATAGAGGGAGGTAATGGATTTTGATAACCTGTATTTGTGCCTTATCAAATATGGTGACCCTGCGGTAAGTCTGTTACAGGTCACTTTTCAGGATATATGAGAACGAGAGAGGGTTAGGCATCACTAGAATAAACAACATTTAATGAACAGTGGACGCCGATGTTTGTATTTAAGCTGTTTGCGTAGAGAACTGCTCTAGACAAACTTCTCTATCTATTTTAAGCTGCATTTTAGCAACAGCGCCATCTATAGTCACAACATACGATGGTCACAGAATCTGGTGTAACACCGGTCTAATCATTTTATTTTGGCCCTTAAAGGCCGGTCCGTGAAAATATTGTCTGACATTAAACCGGTCCGTGGTGCAAAAAAAGGTTGGGGACCACAGATATACAGTATGTGTAACATGTGCACAGTATTACAGTTTATCACATTTAGTGAGTACATGTACTAAACAGAGTAAAGTTCTGTAATAGCATAGACTACACATGGTTTCTGTACTGAGGGGTGGAGGTTGATGGTTCTACCGGGGTTCAGAGTTCAGCATGGAAGCAGCTGTGAACCTGCTTGTCTGGGTCCAGAGGGTCCTGTAGAGTCTACAGGCAGGGTGAGAGAAGTCCTTGTGTGAGCCTTCTTGACAGTGGTGGAGCTGGTTTTTGTCCAGGTGAGGTCCTCGAAGATGTGGATCCCCAGGAATTGGAAACTGGTGACCACCGGTCTTTTGTAATTTCTCCTACCTGAAGTCTACGTTGAGCTCATTTATCTTTTTGGTGTTGAGCAGCAGGTTGTTGTCAGTGCACCATGCGCTGAATAATATATCGTAAGTACGAAAAGGTTTACATAACAATTAGACAAATTACACATCAATCCACAATCATAAACAATACATATTACATTTAGATACCTGGAAAGTAAAATTATAGAAAAAAATAGGTGGAAAAATGTGTAAAAATACAGCAATAAATGAACAACATTCAACAAATAATCTATTTTTAGTTAAAATATCAGCAGAACTTACTGAGTCACTGTGCTTGTCTGTGTTATTTATATTGAAATGTAATTATAGAAATATCTCAACACACAAACAATTAATACTTACTATGAGCACTCAGGCAGTAAACCAGTACTTTAGACTTTATTTTCATACTATTAGATTTAAATTTTGATGTTTTTAAATATACACACATATACACTTACATATACCAATAACATTTTTGGAAAGTAAAATATTAGATAAAAAATTATCAAAAGGAAAACAAGGTGTAAAAATGCACAAATAAATTCCGGAAATAGTCTATATTTAGTTTAAAATATTTACAAAACTTAAAACTTCTGTTTATGCTACTCGGCTTATCTGATTTTGATATATTACCATTCAATTATAGAAATAGTTAGATACATTGACATCATTAATACTGTTACTATTAGCTGTCGCATCTCCCTAGCTCCAGCTACCAGGCATCGATGACAACACTTAAAGCTCCTGGTTATGTTCAAGCAGCTCCATTTGTGCCTTTTCCCTCAGCTGTCTACTCACTTCATCCAAGCCCAGAGCTCCGCTGCGCTGCAGACACTTCAAGACAAGTATCAAGAGAGGGTATGCTGAGAACTTTTGAGGGCCAAAATGGTTATGAGCTTTTTTGTGGCTCAGACGTAGACAGTCTTTTAAGCAAACTGCCACCAGCTTATCGCGACAGTTGTGGTGAATACTGCATAAGTCATGGTATTCTCCAGACGGGTACCGACAAGACCTATACACTGCCTGATTTTTCAGACTGGCTCCAGATCAAGACCGAAGTGAAACGTATCTCTAGCTGAGCCGCGGCTATGTTCCAGAGCTAGAGGAGCACCTCATCCTAAAGAGCATCCAGGCCAGTGACATGTGAGAGTATAGCTAAAACACCTGAGCTGACAGCCCCTAAATACATGTACAGTATATGTAAATTGCTTTTTAAATGCATTAATTACATTTATAATTAAATGTATTAAATTTTAGTTAAATAAACACAGCAGAAAAACACAAATTGAGTTTTATCAAGTACCAAAACATCAACAACTTGTTGATCTTTTTTTTTTTTTGCCATTGCATCAATAAACACAGCATAAAAACTCAAGTTCAGTTTCATTAGGAACAGTGTTGTTGAACTCCTTGTTTTGCCAGTTCATCAAAGTCTGGAGTAAGTTTTGTTGTGGCAATTCTCAGAATAGATCCGATGTGTTGGTCAGTTAACCTGGATATGTGATATGTGAGGGGCTTTGATTGGACATCAGTAAAAAAAATATTTTGTTGTCCACTCCGTATTAAACACTCGGCGCTCACTAGCCACTTTTCTTTGATAAGCTCATTTTTGCAGAAGGGCCCATTAAAGAGGAGAAGAGAGTAATACACATAAACAAGGTCAATGTAGATGAAGTCCACCATATTTTGGGGAAACATGGGCATTACAGGGGAAAGGTAAATTAAACAAGGTTTACCTGCATGGGCGTGAATTTCATTTAACAGTCGGGGGGGGATAAATATAAAATTTCTCATGATCAATCTTTGAAGGGGACACAAATAATAGTCAAATTGTACTTATAAGGTTTTTCTCAGGTTCAATGACAAAACAAAACAAGGAATTTTAAAAAAAGTTTACATTTTTATTTCAAATTAATTAAGACACTTAAGAAGAGAATAGAAATTAATTATAGAAAAAAAATACAGTGGGGTCAGATCAGACGTAGCACAGTGCTCATTTAGTAAATGCAAGAAAACAATATGCTAATTGTGTGTTAATGTTAAATTAACATTATACCAATTCATCCCAAATAAAACACTGCATGGAAAGCTGCTTTGGTGTGTTAGCTCCATCATGCTACAAGCTATTGTAAACAAGCTAACGTTCACTAGATAAGTCATTTTAATCGCTAATAGAGCAGATTCATGAAAAATTACATCGCTAATCAGCATTTTTGCCGCAACTAATTTATGAATGAGTCTGCATCAACTACATTAAAGAGAATCGCTTAATTAAAGTATATAAAATTCCCTAGTTCATGGAGTTGAACATTAATTGGGCCGCAGACACACACCTGACTCGTTTGTATAGAGCAGGTGAGATGAACTGGAAACACAGGCAGTGGGTCAAACCACTGTGAGGAAGGGAAGGGGGAACTCAACTGTTTCTAAATGCATTTTTTTTGCGGGGATTTTTCTACTTACACAAGTATTTAGGTACGCATACATTTGTTTTCAACAATAGTGAGTGCAATAAAAAAAAAAAGGAGGGGGCACCCCTGAGATGGGGAGACAAGTCATCCTGGTCCCCCCGGGATTTACGCCCATGTTTACCTGTACCTATTTTAATATAATTTGGTCACGTTCGGAGGTGGTCTAAGTACGGTTCGTTTGTAGGTCCGTTTGTGGTTTGAATTGTTTGACATGTAAAAGCAATGAGGTCCCGGTCCACTTTGCGTTTCGCCAAATATCCCTGGAAGCTTGCCATACCTGCAGCCGTGTTCTGTCACTGCTGAAACACAAAACTTTTCGAAATGGCAGGTCGCGGAGTCGTGTGGTCTTATGAAGAAACCTGCGCACTTGTTGATATTTGGAAAAAGGATTGCATTAAATGCCAACTATTCTTAACACATAAAAACATAAAAGTAGGAAAGGGGCTACAACAGAACAGCACTACAATGTCGCGTAAAAGTGAAAAAACTACGACAGAAGTACATGAGCACACGTGATAAAATTTCACAGAATTTTGGGTTCTGAGTTCTTATGAGGTTGAGGTGTGAACATGAAAGGGTCTGAGATCACTTCAATACTAAAGAGGAGGAGTCTTTCATATTGTGAACACGAAAGGGACTGAGGTCACATTTGCTTAGATCACTTTCTGGTTTATTTTAAGTGAGTTGGGTTTGGTTCTTTTAAAACGAACTATATGTTAGAACACCCTTAGATAATACTATCTTAAACATGCATCAACCCGATTTCTATTTTAATATCAGCACGGGGGTTTAAACAAAATTATCTATTTATGATACACAACTCCACTCCTTTATGTAGAGGGCTCATACACACAAAACTCATAGAACATACATAGAGCACTCATATCCTATATCTCACTTATTCTTCTCCATTTTCGGGAGCAACTTATCAGCTTGTTTTACTGGTACAATCTGTCACAGTAGAGCATTTATGTAAAACTCATACAATAACACAATGCTTAGACATACAAACTGTATGTTGCTCATTAAATGGGTATCTATGTCAGTATCTTTTGACATACAAACAGTATGTTCCTTGTAAAAAGGTATCTATATCCCCACAAAAAAGGGAAAGAAAAAGACATCCAAATGACCCATACAATAACACAATGCGTAGACATACAAACAGTATGTTTCTCATAAAAAGGGAATCTATATCATGCATCAACGCAACCTAACAAGATTACAAGATTACAACATTACAAAATGTACAACCCATGCATTACAAGACAACATCACCTGCTTACAAGACAACATCGCCGGCTTACGAGACAACATCACCTGCTTGTGACCGTGACGCCTCCCTCCCAGATGCGCTGAACGACTTCTACGCCCTCCCAACTTCTACGCCATCCCTCCTCCCAATGACCAGGTGCTCTGTCTAACCACAGCTGAAGTGAGGAAAACTCTATGCAGAGTTAACCCACAAAAGTCCGCTGGACCATACAACATTCCTGACAGAGTGCTCAGGGAATGTGCACAACAGCTAGCGGATGTATTCACCGACATCTTCAACATCTCCCTGAGCAGCGCCACTGTTCCTACATGCCTAAAGACGACGACCATCATTCCCGTGCCGAAGAAGTCTACTGTCTCCTGCCTCAATGACTATCATCCCGTTGCACTCACACCCATTGTGATGAAATGCTTTGAGAGGCTTGTCATGAGACACATCAAGACCCAGCTTCCACCCGCACTGGACCCCATGCAGTTCGCATATCATCCTAACTACTCTACGGACAATGGTATCTCCACAACCCTTCATCTGGCCCTTAACCACCTAGACAGCAAGGACTCTTATGTAAGGATGCTGTTCATAGACTTCAGTTCAGCATTTAACACGATCATCCCTCAGAACCTGATTGAGAAGCTGAGCCCCTCAGGGCTGTGTGCTCAGTCCATTGCTGTTCACTTTGCTGACTCTCGACTGTGTAGCAACGTACAGCTCGAATTATATCTTCAAGTTCGCTGATACCACGACCATGGTGGGTCTCATCAACAAGAACAACAAGTCAGCATACAGAGAGGAGGTGCAACGGTTAACAGCCTAGTGTGGAGCCAACAACCTGTCTCTGAACGTGGACAAAACTAAAGAGATGGTTGTTGACTTCAGGAGAACACAGAGTGACCATTCTCCACTGAACAACGATGGATCCTCAGTGGAGATCGTCAAGAGCACCAAATTCCTTGGTGTTCACCTGGCGGATAACCTTACCTGGTCACTCAACACCAGCTCCATTACCAAAAAAGCCCAGCAGCGTCTCTACTTTCCGAGAAGGCTGGGGAAGTCCGCCCATCCTAAACAGGTTCTAAAGAGGGACCATTGAGAGCATCCTGAGCAGCTGCATCACTGCCTGGTTTGGGAACTGCACCGTCTCGGATCGCAAGACCCTACAGATGATAGTGAGGACAGCTGAAAAGATCACCGGAGTCTCTCTCCCCTCTATCATTGAAATTTACACCACACGCTGCATCCGCAAAGCAAACAGCATTGTGGACGACCACACACCCGTCACTTTTTACTCTCCTACCATCAGGGAAGCAGTTCCGAAGCATTCGGGCCGACACATCCAGACACACACGTGCACACATACACACAACTGTGTGACTGATCAGTACAAACCGGACTCAACACACACTAATATTCACTTTGTGTGACTGATCTGTACAAACCGGACTTCACACATCATACACTTCGCACACCTATGACTCAGTACCACTCACACTAATCATTACCGCAAAATCTATACATGCTGTTTTTGCACATCTTCCGGGATTGCTGCTGTTTGTTCTTTTGCACAATATTCTGTTTACATTTTTCTGCTACTGTTTACCTTATTTTGTTACGACAGGTTTACTGGCAGAGCTATTTTGTGTTTTGTGTATTATGTATTGTCTTGCACTGTCCTGTGTTGTCTTGCACTGTCCGGTGTTGTCTTGCACTGTCCGGTGTTGTCTTGCACTGTCCTGTGTTGTCTTGCCCTGTCTTGTGTTGTCTTGCACTGTCTTGTGTTGTGTTTTGCACTGTTTGCACCAGGTTGCACACATGCACATTATGTGGCAAGGATTTTCCTACTAGTTCTTGGCCCGGTGTTTTTCTGTTTCTGTGACTGTTGTTTTATGTTGTTTTATGTAGCACCTGGGTCCTGGAGGAATGTTGTTTCATTTCACTGTATACTGCATCAGCTATATATGGTTGAAATGACAATAAAAGCTTTTTGACTTGACTTGACTATATCACAGTATTTGTTTTGACAAACAAACAGTATGTTTCACATAAAAATATATCTATAATCCACTGAAAGCTCTTCCAAAACCAAAGGTTCCCTTTTAGGAACTCTAGCCACATCAAAACGCTTTGGGAACGCGCCTGAGTGTTCATGCTCTAAAATAATGTGTGTAATCAGTTAAAAAAAAATTTGACGCTGGTCGTCACTGGCGGGGTGATGTTACGACCAGGAAGCATAGAATGCACATTAAGTGAGGCAAGTGCCAGCTTCTGTTTCTTCACGAAGCGCTCTGTGTGTGTCTTGAATTGTCTGTCAACTGTTCCTCAGAAAAGGAAAAAGAAAAAAATAATAAATAAATATATATATACAGTGGAACCCGGTTATCTCGCCCTCGGTTATCTCGATAACCCTATTAAGTCGACGTTTTTATAGTGGAACCGCCAAATTCTCGCTTTTTCTTAGCATTTTTTATCGGTTATGTTGTCGCGAAACCCTAACATCTCGAGCACAAGGGGGAAAAAAAATTAGAGATTTTAACGATCGGCGCTGTGCAGCCGCAGAAGAACTCGCAAAAGTGGCAGAAAAATCAAACCTTACAGATACTACATGTGTTTGTATTGTATACTGGTGAATCTCTGCTGTTAGTAAGTGCACATATGCATTTTTTTGTTAAATGTTATGCGATGAACGCGAGCGCGAGCAGGGTAAGGAGCACGGCTCTCTCGGTAAGGAGTTGAAGCCGGGAGCTTCAGAGAAAGCGGCCGAGAAAGCACCTGCCATGCCCCCTTCGGCCGTTTACGTTTGAGACTTTTCTGTCCCTCGTTTTTGGTTTCGGGTTCAGTTTTGGATCTTCCGGGGTTTTTCTCCGGCTTTGCGCCGTGCCGCCGGTCGCGGTATTTTTTAATTTCCATTCACAAACTTTCTCTCTCTCTCTCTCTCTCTCTCTCTCTCTCTCTCTCTCTCTCTCTCTCTTTCTCTCGCTCGGCTTATCTTCCCTTTCGGCATCCCGGACGTAAGTTTTTTCGGACACTTTGCTTTATGTGTTAGTGCGGATTACTTCAGCCTGATGGTCATACGTTTTCAGAACCTTAGTTACTGTTTATTTTTCTTTTTTTTCCCACATTGGAGAACATAATAAAGGTTTGTATGGAGAATGGACGGTGGTTTGTATTGTATACTGGTGAATCTCTGCTGTTAGTAGGTGCACTTATGCCTTTTGTTGTTAACAAACATGTACATTTTTATAGCATGACTTCATCAAACAAATCGCGGTTACGCTGTTGTGTAAGAAAACCTCCAAAAACACGTGCATGCACATTCTCATTTATTAACGCACATCATGTACATAAAGAAATTTCAAGCACGTTAATAT
>MU596817.1:61359-92915 GCA_024362625.1 Silurus asotus
GGGTTTCGGGAGAGCCGGCTGCATGTCAATGCCATTAATCCACTCTCCGAGGAGAGAGATTGCACTCCCTGCGCTTCTGCCCCTCTTTTGCTGCCAGGGCTCGCAAATAAGACTTCGCAGAGGGTTTCGAGACGGGCTTGTCCCTTTCTCTAACCTCACCTGCTTGGTCCAGCACTTGCTCACAGGCTTGGAAGCACGCCTCTCGGTGGTTTCTTCCCCCTGCAATGAAAGCATTAGCTTCGCCTCTCTTCCTCTGAGCTTGAGGAGCTATGGAGTTGGGGAGGAGCTAGGTAGGTTTCCGTGAGATCTGACTGCACACATTCTGCGCACTTTTGGCACAGATTCTCATATGATCTATGATTATATTGCACCATGCTTATTGTGCCGACACATTCTGCTCCGATTTCTGTGCGATCGCTCCACTCCCAGAGAGTACTCCTCGAGGGGGGTGCTCTCACTCCTCGTGGTAAAAATTTTTTTTTTTTTTATTAATGATAATACAATAAAAAATTATAATTATAATAAAAATGATAATAAGCCAGTAAGCATTTTTGGGGGTTGTGCCATGCGCCTTGGCCAGTAAGTTGGACGAGAGGTCTCTGACATCGGGTCACAACCTCCATGTTGGGGTCTCCTATTCTTTCCAGACCTGCACACTGAGGTGTCATGGTCATGGGCAAAGCCCCTTCAGCCCCTTTGACGTTGTTATTTACACATCATGGGGCGGAAAGTACACAGGTATGGAGCGATGCCACGCGTTGAAGAGACGCTTGTGAGCTATCCCTCTCCCGATTGCCTCCCCTCTCAAGACCCCGATATTAACCACGTAAACCCTGCATAATACTTAATCGTTCATGGGTAAGACTTACGCCTCGGCAGGTCAAGCCACTGCATCCCTGCACACCATGGCGGTCATGTAAGGTGTATTAGGCTGAACTGCTGCATTAACTGCATTAAGTCCTGACATAGGACATTCTGGGAATCCTGCTGTGAAGGGGCACCGCAGTATCTGGTGCCTGCCCTGCCTCAGCCCCCTCAGGGACCTGGTCTGTACACCCTGCCATTGAATGTGCTTCAGGACATGGCCAGCTTATGCGCCTTAGATGTTTGGAGAGATGTTTGGAGAGTTCCTGTCTCAGGGCCCCTTGTTGGAATTTCCCAGTCGTCTCGTAATTCTATTGATGGATGCATCCTTCATGGGGTAAGGAGCAGCCATGATTGGTAGCTCCACCATAGGTCTATGGGAAGGGCCTTTGCACTATGGGAAGGGCCTTAGCATCTACCTTAGAAAACTAATTGCCTAGAGATGCTGGCCGTGCTCCAAATGTTAAAGCATTTTCTCCCCGATCTCAGAGATCACCAGGTGCTGATTCGTACGGACAACACCTCGGTGGTTTCTTACATCAACCATCTAAGAGGTCTGCGCTTACACTCCTCGTACAGGCTGGCGCATCAGATCCTCCTGTGGGCCCAGGGGAAGCTCCTTTCAGTGAGAGCAGCTCACATCACAGGTTGGTTGAACAAAAAAGAAGAAACCCTGTTAAGGCAGGCGTTTAGACCCGGGGAATGGGGAATGACCCTCTCGTGGTGGAGCAGATTTGTGAGAGATTCAGCAAAGCCCAAGCGATCTGTTCATGTCTCAAGAGACATTGCACTGTCCTCTATGGTTCTCCCTTACTCCTCCAGCCACCCCTGTTGAGCTGCTTCCAGGAGTTCTGGAGTTTGCCAGGATGAAGTTTGCTCTAAGGTGGCCATGGCCCCTGAGGGGGCACATCTCCAAGGTTCTGGCCTCTCCACCGAGGTGGTAGAGACCCTTCTCCACTCCAGAGCCATTCCCCACAGATGGCATTTGTTCTGCTCATTGTGCAATCACCACCAGCTGAATCCTGTCCACTGCCTAGTTAGCTCAGTGCTGTGCTGCAGTGCTGTGCTGCAGTGCTGCATATCACACGCCCTTAGCGGAGCAGTATCTGGGCAGAGACCCTCTTGCGATGCATTTTCTTTGCTGCACCCGAAGGCTGAGGCCCCCAGTGCGACCTAGTGTGCTTGTTTTTTTTGGCTTCCTCTGAGACCCCCTTCGAGCCTCTGACTGAGGCATCTTGGAGGCATTTCTTTATTGAAACAGCATTCTTGTTGGCTATTTGCTTTTTTTAAAAGAGTAGGGGATCTATAGGCCCTTTCTGTGGCCTCTTCCTTTTACTCCAGGTATGGCCACTGCCTTTTTGCGCTCCAAAGTGCCCTCGGTCAGTTGGCATGTAGAAGTGGGCCCTTGAGCAAGGCCCTAAACCCTATGTACTCCAGGGGCGCAGTATTCACTTCTGAACGAGTTGAAATATGTGAAGAAAAGTGTTTCACAATGTCTATTCTATTCTTAGAGCCTTAAATCAGCATTCACGTTAAAATGAAATTAGATTATAACTTTAAGTGTTTAATTTTTAAACACAAATACAGAGAACACAGTAAGTGCATTTATTTGAGGCATAAACAGCTATTAATATTTAAGACAAGACAGCAGACAGATGTGAACTGGTAGAATGTTTAATTTTTATCACCATATTATAGGAGTCTTAAATAAAATAATTTTTTTTACTTCATCTCAGGAGTGGGATGGGGCAGGGGGATAAAAAAGACCATCTTGGATGAGTGAGGTAGAAGACTATTGCTGGATTTACTTCTGAACAGGCATGAGTTCATCAATGGATTGACCCTTCTCCAGTTTCTTCTCCATCTCGATCAACAGCTTGACTCCATCTACCACCATCTGAACAAGTTCCACCTCAGAGAAGCCCAGCCGGTCAGCATTAGAGATGTCAAACACCCCCCCCACTGCAGCAGTGTCCACACCACCTGTCGTGTTGAACACATTTGTCTTAGTCCCAGAGTCATCAGCCTCCTGTTCACTGCAATAGCCTACAGAGGGCAGCACTGGGTGCTTCAGACATTCGGTCACATTTTCTTACCTGTTCCACGCTTCTGCAGGCGTAACCTCTTCAGCACCTCCTCAAACTTTTTGTGCTTACTCAGATGGGGAAGTTTGACGTGCACACCTGCACGCAGCCCTGTACCCAGGTTGGATGGGCAGGTGAGGACGTAGCCCAAATGCTTATTCCACATGAATGAATGGCCCTTGTTTTTGAACAGCTCCTCAATCTGAAAGGGTACAAGTCAGTACGCAGCAGTTATTTACAGGACAGTTTACTAGACTTAATTACTTCTTAACTACTTTGACTGTTTGTAATTTCATTCTTGATTCTTGAATTGATTACTTTGGTGAGGCCTGTGCAGAAACGGTTAAACACTTCCTTCATGTTGCCACCTTTCTGCATGGAGATGACACGCAAGTGATCCTCCTCATTCACCCACACAAGGAATGTCTTGTTGTCATTGTGCCTGAAAAACATTAAGCATGATCAGTAAATTGAATCACCTGGCCTCAAGATCTACAAACCAACTTTCATAGAAATATCTAGTCATCAAAAGAGACTGGCTTCATTTATGTCATTAATGTAGTGTGAATACCAAGTTCTCTGAACAGTTCACATTCATGGTAGTGACGTTTAAGTTTCTAAAGTGATATCCGAGTATTTTTTATTGAACCATTAATATCCAGAAATACTAACTAGAACTGGTATTACCACTAGCTAAAAACTAGCTATTAATATTATCAATCAGCTAGTGAAAAAGGATTAAAGTTGGATTACATGCAAATAGCATTTTGTGGGTACTTATTATGCAAAGAATAAACACACTAGTCTAAACTGTACATGCTCGGTATATAAATATAGAATTATATATAAAGTGTGGTCTGACAAGTTTATAAAACCTGCTTTGTGTGTTTGTTTTGACAATACTACCTTCAGATGTAATAGCAACTCAGCCTAAATGCACTTACCATATACCCCTGGCATCTGGCCAATCACGAGCCATTCCAGAGGCCAACAGCAGGGGTGAAACAGGCTTGTCAAACAGGAAGTGGTCATCAATCAGCTGCTGCTGTTCTTCTTCGGTCATATTATTTAGAGCATAATATTTCCCTTTTAGATCTCCACCCAGGGCACCTAAAGCTAAAAATCCAATGAAGAAGAAAAAACAATTCAGTGCTTTAGTATAAGCAATACGTTTTGATCCAAATCAGATAAATTTAGTTCTAGCAATTATCACCACCTGATAAATTAACCCTACACATAAAATTACAAAACATGGAATAAAATCACAACAAATAGAAAATTCAACCAAAAGCCCTCTGCAATCACAGGCTGAGAAAAAAAATCTTATCTTGCACCCCCCATCCCCTAATGTACAAGCAAGTGCGCAACAGATACGAATTAGTTTTAAATAAACAATATTTAAATAACCAAGAAACTTTACCTTCCACTGAGAGTTTTTCAACTGCTCTTCTCTCACCACGACTGCAGTGTGGTGGCAGGCAAAAACCACGGATGCTCCTGCCTGTTCGCACACGAGAACTCAGCACATAGTTGGGATCCAGATCATCCCCACCCTTTAGAAAAAATAGTTAACAAGTGAATAGAAGCATACATCAAGAGGTAAAGTCTTTAAATCAAGAGAGCACTATTGATGGGAGGATCGGATTGTGAAGTAATTCTTTGAATCTCTTTCATCAAAATAAACAAATCTTTTTTGGGTCAATTAGATTATTTTTTTCCTTTGATCAGAAATAAATTAAAATGTAATATTTTCAATAAGAAGATCCCCCAACATGTCTACATACAAAAACTTTAACTATACAAATTATGATAACAGAATGAGTAGCTCATCCCTCATATCTTTTCCTCTATGTGGTTAGTTCTTTTGTCATGTGACTACCATAATTATTGTAACAATAATATCAAGATTCAAAAAAAAAATCTGATCTATTGCATTGTGTAGCACTAATAGGAGTTAAATGATAAAAGAAAGAACGAGTCGGACCAGAGGACTCATAAAATTAACTACTTCATTCTGTTTCCTGTACATAATAAATGGAGATTTTTTAACGCTTTGCTCATGCATGTTCTTCTGAGTCACATTAAGACTGGTTTAAAATGAACAAATCGTTCTTGAACGATTGTAAACCTTGCAGTATCTGGCACATTACAAGTCATAACAGTACCTTGAGGTTGGCTGGGTTCAGATCAGTTTTGTGTTTATCAGTGGGTTTGTATCCACCATGACGGTCCTGAATGATGGGGTCTAGCAGCTCCTTAAACACCTCGTAGGTCTCCTCATCTCCCGCCACACAGCCCACAGTCATAATGAAGGGGTGACCTAGAATGCAGACATGGCAAGTCAGCTTTACATGCAAATAGACAAGTGTCAATAAAGAAACTAGAGTACACAATGGTTAACATGCAATACATTAATTGTGACAAAATTTTTATTTTTTTTTAATCTAATTTAAGCTTTCACTGCAAAAGACTTGACTACAGAGTTTATTCAGTCCTGAACTCTAATTCAAATTTTATTGCAAGAACATCATAATTATTCTAGTCTGAGTGTTCTTTTACCAGGATTATCTACACCAGTCTGAATGACTTTATCTATGGTGAAACCGCTGGCAGTGGAACGCCCACGAAGCTTCTTGTACATTTCCAAAGTAAGAACTTTAGACATGTGGTTGTTGTGCTGGCTGAGGTCTGGGTACTCATCTTCAGCAGAGAATTCCCCAATGGCAGGAGTGGCCATTTGTTGATTGCTACACAAACACAAGACAGTAACATAGATCTTTGATTTGTGAACATTTTCTTTTACATGAACAATACTTTAATGCTTTTGGAGAGCAATGAGAAAAGGCAAGGTCAAAGAGCGGAGCCCATTCGGGGATAAATGAACATCAGAGATCAAGTCTTAAACATAAACATCTTAAGAAGAAATATAAAAATAAATGCGAAATAAAATCCCAGAAGGTATATAATGTGTGAGGTGTTTGGTTTCCTGCCCATGGACACTAGAGTTGAAAAAATCCAAATCCGTTTACCTTTTAAATCACAGCGAACGGATCCTTAAGTTACTTGCCCCAGTGGGGATTCTGCCTGCCTTTGCCATGGAATTCCACTAGAGGGAACTCACCGAATCATTACAATTCACTGAATCATTACAATTCACCGAATTCGTGGGCTCATGAATTTTACTCAAGGCCCTTAGATAAATCGCTAAATCCCATGGTTTGGGACACGTATAGAGCCCACGAAAACATGGTCACTTATGTTTCTGACTATGCAAGAAGTTTCCTAAAAAACTCAGTCAGTTTCTTGTTGCTACAAGTACTTGCTAACAACAACTAAGAACAACTGAACAGTGTCGTTTACAACTTCTATCTATATATGTTGGTGTTAATAGTAAGATAATCAAGGACTCGAGTGATCCGAGTAAATAAAAATATGTATTTATTAGCCTTGAGTTATTTAATCTGGATGAATTCGGATTCACGCATCTCTAATGGACACTCAAAGTCATTAACGAAGCCAAAGAGCAACAATTAATTTGTAAATATTAAAGTTAATTAAAACGAGGGCTGCAACAACTAACCGATAAATTCAATGATAATAATCATTAATGAAATTTGTTTGTTATGTGTTAGCGTGAGGGCAAGATAACAGCAGCTTGCAAAATGGCGGACAGTTAAACAGGGGCGAACAAACACTAAATCTAAAAGCAGCAAATAACAGCAGCAGTAAATGATCACCTTTTTAATCACTGTTGTGGTTGTGAGCGAATGCGTATGCCTTTGTACACCAATGTTATTTTGCATAAACTTATTTGTTTTCAAACGTGATTTACTGTGGCTTTACTACATTCAAATGCTTGTTTTCATTGTTTATATTTAATTTATGCATATATCATTTAATTTCTATACAAAATTAAATAAATTATATATTCCAGATGTTTATATTTTTACAAATGAATAACATCCATGTATTTTTTTAAACAGAAATTTTCAACACAATGTTGTAATATATTTTATATATATTTTCTAACCATGGTTGTCAACTTGCCAGAGGCAAAATACTAATATCTTATTAGTATTAGTATAAGTGCTAATATTTTAAATGAACTATTGTTTGGAAATATTTTTCAATTTTTACAATACAATGACAGTTTTTGTATAGTTTTTTGTATATTGTAAATACTTACACGTTGCCCATTTTCAGTGTTATTTAAGTCTTCACTCGATGGAGTCGGTTTAGCAGTAAGTCCTATAAACAGAGAGTGAACCTGTGGAGATTCAATAATGAATAATAAATATATATATTATATATAATGATAGACTATTACAATAAAGTAAACAATAACAAATGCGTTGCGATGATCCTGTGCATGTTTAGACCTAAGTTTAGGAACCTCGTTAGGACCTGAAGCATTTCTGATGGCGCTGTTTTTAATATTTTTAATTATAAAAATAGCGCCATCAGCAATGCTTTAAGGGGTCCAGTAATTACACGTTATTAATAACGATCATTAAAGTGATTTTTATATTATTATAAAGATCTGATAAAGGCTCATGTGTAATTACTGGACCCCTTAAATCAGACATTGAGGCACCAACTTTTCACTCAGAACATTAAACATGTACCTGAAGTACTGTATCCAGAAGTGTATAATGATCCGGTTGAGATCGAGTGTCTATTAGAGAGTAGTGATAAAGAATTTACGGAGTGTGAATTCCAACAAGTTTCTTCCTCAGTAGAAACGCCGGAATGAGTTTTTTATACGACGTGGACGAGGTTTATCGGGTTGGAGCGTCACACGCTGCTTAAAGCGTCCTCTTTTCGGGCCGTTTCTATGGTAACCTGGGAGGTTATTAGTGCGCGTTGCATTAGGCGGTAATACTGTATGTCTATGCTAATAATCACATTTTGAAGGGAAGTGAAATTTAAGGTTATAAATGATGTACTACAACTTTAAATAAGATCTGGAGATCATACCGTGAAAACAGTGATTTGGAAACGAGGAAAATAACAGTCTATGATGGCGAGAGGATGAGATGAGATGAGATGAGATGAGATGAGATGAGATGAGATGAGATGAGATATTAACGTGTCGTATTTTTTCTAATTGATATAAAATTGTAATTCATCACGTGTTGTTGGTTTTATATAAAAGTAGATATCCTCGAGTTGCTCACTTCACTGCTGCAATCTAAGCGTCATGTTGTGTTTTTCGGAAATCTAACCACGTTATTTTTTCGACAGCAAGTGAGTTCCTGGTCTGAGAGCATGTAACCACCAAACAACAGAGTAGCAGTTTTAATTTTGGTATTTAAAATCGCAAGAATAAATAAAATTTTGTCATTGCACAAGTATCGGTACAAGGCAATGAAACATAGTTAGCATTTAACCAGAAGTGCATTTGTAGCAGTGTAAAATATTTACATGTGTACAGGTGGGTAAGGCTGTGATATACAAC
Organism: Silurus asotus; assembly: GCA_024362625.1. Classification (NCBI taxonomy): domain Eukaryota; kingdom Metazoa; phylum Chordata; class Actinopteri; order Siluriformes; family Siluridae; genus Silurus; species Silurus asotus. Next base: position 69,766 of record MU596817.1, read on the forward strand.
AAAACAAGCACATATATGCCACAAAACTATTTTCACTCAACAATCCAAACTGGCTGTATAACACATATATATTTTTCCTCTGTTTCATCTGTAAAAACAGTTGTAATTGACTATAGTTATCTTTTTTTTGTTTGTTTGTTTGTTTTTTAAGTGTTTTATACAGCCAGAAGTTTGGATTGTTGAGTGAAAATTGTTTTGTGGCATATATGTGCTTGTTTTTTTTCTACAAAATTAAACATTTGAATGAACATCTTTTAAGAGGGCTGATTCCATACTTTTTGCCAGGGGTTGTAGATATAAATAGTGGCAGATGAATGAATAGTATAAATGAATAAATGAATAATATAAACATAAATAAACAGTACACAGAAAGGTGCGTGTATACAACGAGTACAATGGTATCAATGCGGTTAAAACAGTCGCATCTTGAAAATACACGGTTAAGCAGCCGCACTTTTCTTTGTTTTGCGCGTCTAATTGTACACTTCCGGTATGGGTGGTGGGAGCGGTCAAAATACATGTAAAGACGCTTCAGAAAGGCGTTTCTGTGAAGAAACAGAAAAATCTGTGCATTTGAATCACCATATTCAAACACTCATAAATAATTTTTTAGGTTTGCTCAATCTTTCAAATATTTCTTATTTAGAGTCTCCCTGTCTATTATATTCTTATTTCAAATTTCAACTCATTTCACTGTGGAGCTTTTGAGAAAATTGAAGGCAAACTCACTCCAAACCTCCCTGCAGTTTCAATCATGTTCCACATTTAAACACTCATAAAACATTTTTCTTGCTCAATCTTTTAAATTATTTTTATTTACAGTGTCTTTTACTTTATTAATTTTCTATTTATTTTACTATTTATTTTGAGAAAGGTGAAGGCAAAATCAGTTGAATGTGGAACAGGATTGAAAGAAAAAAAATTGTCATTTTGTTTTTTTGTCTTTTTATAACGGAAACGCCTTTTATGAAGCATCTTTACATCTATTTTGACCACTCCCACCACCCATATCGTAAGTGTACGATTAGACATGTAACACTAAACAAAATGCGGTGTATTTTTTTAAGATGCAGCTGTCTTAACCCCAGTAATGGTAACTGGTAGTGCAATGAAGGAGATTGTGTATACAGTGTTTATGAAAAGGTTATAACCTGTGAAGAAATATATGAAAAGTGCAAAAAAAGAAGGCTATTGTACAGTATGTGCAACATGTGCAAGTAAAACAGTATATATATAATGTATATTATGAGCAGTGCAACATTGAGTAGGGTTTGCAGTGTCCCAGCCAACATTTGCATGTGGGCCCCATGTGGGTTTTTGATGGGCTGTCACTTGGGTCCTACATGGGCAGCCCAAATAGGACCCAGCAAAATTTGTCCATCTGCTCCACATGGGCCCCATGTGTGTTAGCCCAGAGGGGCCACTGATGGGTCCATAGTGGGCTCTAGTGGGACCCTTATAGGGGCTCTTTATATGGGCTCATTTGGGTCCCAAATAAGTGTTAAGAATGGGGCCAAAGTGGGCTACAAAAAGGACCCTTATAGGTCAACTCACAAATGGCCCCTTTATGGGGTTGTTGTGGGACCACAGTCGGTGAGATTTGGGTCCCATTTATTAATTTCATCATTGATTTCTTTGGGTGAACTTAATGTGTTACAATGGAAAATCCACTGACAAACCATTTTAAACCTCAGTTACAATGTAAAACTGTGCCTGACCAAACAAATAACCAATATTAGTTGATCTTATGTGCTGCTCTATGTTTACATGGTTGAGTATTTGAACCATGAAAAATAATTGACTATCTCAGAATGTGTAAATCACATTTAATTCAAATTAATTCAAGTAAACAAGAAACAGAAATAACAGATTTACTGAGTAAAATAGTTCACTGGTGTCTCTATGCAGATTCCTCAGCTGCACACCTACAAAACTGTAAAGAAATAGAAGACAGTAAAAGGCAATTTAGTACATTTTAAAATACTACCATTCACAGCAGCATCTAAAAAACATGCATTAATATAATTAAGACATATCCTAGAATCTCATCAGTGATTTGTTCCCACCTCTGCCTCGCACAGTAATAACTCATGCCGGGGGACCAGGAATCCAAAACTTATGAACTGTAACTTAAAATATCAACCTTGTGTCTGAACTTGACTTTTAAACAAATATTTGGCCATTGCTAAAAGCCAGGGATTAGAACAATGATTCTGATCAGCTGAAAGATGTAAGTCACACCTCGGATCACGGTGGCCCAGGAAGTTCAACGCACTGTAACTGAAAAAAACGTGCAAATAGATAAAACACCAGCAAATTAAGAAAATCAGTTAAACATGTGCCGCAAATCCTCACAACGCAACTAAATACAGAAACGTCCTGCAAATAACCAATTAATTTGCACTGCAAATAGCACAGACCACAAAATAAATGTTTCATGGGGACCCGAACAAGTGAGGACCCCGGGACTGCTTGTTCAGTGTCTATTCATCAGTGGTGTACTTGATGATTTAAAAGGGAGTTTTTTGTTTATTTTAAGATCCTGGTCATGATTTCTTAGCTTTGCCAGTTAACATAATAACGTTTTACAGTTAATTGTTGTGTATTTCATCATATAATTTAGGATAATAATATGCAAAAGGCCAAAGAATCATAAAAAAACAATGATAAAATAAAGAAACAACACCACTGATGAATAGACATTGAACAATAAGCAGTCCTGGGTTTGTCACTTGTTGTGGTCCCCTTGAAACATTTATTTTGTAATCTGTGCTATTTGGTTGTGTTGTTGGTTGTGTTGTTGTGTTGTGAGGATTTGCACTGTGTTTCTGTACTTGGTTGCATTGTGGGGGTTTGCAGCACATGTGTTGTCAAACTGATAACGTAGTTTTTTTTAATTTGCTGTTGTTTTCTTAAGTTGCAGCATGTTGAGCTCTCTCAGCCACTGTATAGGATGCCTTGAGGATCAGTCATTTAGAAGATATTTTTTTCATTTCAAGGTGGAGTATTCCCTTAATTGAACAGAGGCAAAAACAGTGATTGGGATGAAATATTATTAATTGTGCAGCCCTAGCTATAGGTTATATGACTTACACTTTTAGTTCTCTGTGCATTTGTAAACCATTTCAGAGCACGGTCTCCAGCTCTTTCTTACTGACAGTTTTCAGCAATGGGTTCTGCTTCAGGCTACCTGTAAAGCAAAAAAATTCATATAAAGTAGAGCATGCTACCGCATCAACCAGGGCACAACCCATTATTTGTATGTATAAAGCATGCAAGTTACATGAGCATAAGAAAGAAAAAAAAAAATTCACAATAATAAGCACCTTCTAATCTACCATTTGCCCAAACTGTTAACTGATCTGAGTAAATGATGTTAAAATTACACAATACTATGAAAAAGTTAAATCCATCCATATGGTGTAATTCAGGCTTTGTTGTGATTAATGTTTAGAATAATTAGTGGGGAAATTGAACACAGATCGATTATTAAATTCGTACTGGTTCACTTTGGACCGTGAATATGAACTGACCACTGTAACATTAGTTTAAGTTACTTACTTATAACGATGTTTTGTCTTCATAAAGCCTTAACCCAGCAAGTGTTCGACTCGACTTAATGAGGAGTCTGACTTACTTTCTGAACGTTTATTATCTTACGTAATCATAATGTATCATATTTTTTATTCATGTTCAGAAATTATATAAATATGGACTTTTTATTATCAACTCTACCTGTTTCACCTAAATCACATTAAAATAATGTTAAGTATTGACAAGTATTTCCTCAGAGCTTTTCTCTGTGTATTGTATATACACATGGTAGTGAAAGAGTAAGGTTGGTCCACAGTGCTTTTACTGTTTCACCCTCCTGTTATCATGAGGACACTATATGGAGAAAACACGGGTGAAAATGGTTTGAGAAGTCCTTATTTTCACATTGTAGTAAACAATTTCCTAGTTATCTGCTAATCGTTAAGAATGTTCAGTTTTCCACAGGTGTTTATCTCTGAGGTAAACCAGTTCACTCTCCACACTTACCTTGAGTTGTGGTATTTAAAGTTACCAGAAATCTTTCAGAAGTATACAATAAATAAAAGCAACAGTAAAGTGTGAATAATTTAAAACAAAACCTAATTTGTTACTGTGATAGAGATGTCAGGTTATCCAGGTCAGGTGCTCCAGTGTAGTGAGTGATGACGGTTTCTTCAGAGTGAGAAGGCGGGAGACACAGGAGCCAATGGGAGACTCTGTGAGCTGCACAACCGATTTTTTGTTTTTGTTTTAACTAAAGGTCATACTATGTTATTGTTAATATATATAATTTCTGTTAATCTATTTGTTTTATAAAACACGCAAAAAACATTAATTGAATTTATCATCAATTGAATGATAGATTTCTTTTGACAAATATAACTAAATATAGCCCAAATGTAGCCCATACAGCACCCTCGAATAAACAAAATTGTCAACCTAACTGGGGCCCACATTCAGCCGATCAAAGTGCCCACTCTGACCCCATGCCCATGTGATGCCCATATAACCCAGATAAAACCTATGTGGGACCCACATGGACATGCTGACTTGGGTATGATCTTCAGTTCTGTGGGTCCTGGTTCAGCTGCCAAATTCAGCTGGAAAAGCAGTTTCTGAACCTGCTTGTCTGGTTCCAGATGCTACTCCAGAGTCTATAGGCAGAGTGAGAGAAGTCCTTTGTGATATAAGCTTTCCTTACAGTGTTTTCTGTTAATGGAAACAAACAGTCTTTGGGAGTGAAGTTCCCACAATGTGTTTGGGCACCTTCTGCAGCGTTTCCAATCTGGCACAGAGCAGTTTTCATACAAGACTGTAATAGTGCTTGTCAGGATGCTCTCTGTGGTGCAACAGTAGAAGTTAACAGGGATGCCAGGAAAGGTTTGAGATGTGTGTCCTAAGGAATTTGAAGCTGGTGACACGGTCTACTACTGCTCCATTGTTATGGATGGATGTGTGTGCACCACCTTTCTCCTACCTAAAGTCTACGATGGGCTCATCTGTCTTCTTGGTGTTGAGCAGCAGGTCGTTGTCAGTGCACAATGTGTGGGATAATAAATTGTATGTCCGAAAAGGCTTACATAACAATCAGACAAATTACACATCAATCCAAAATCATGAACAATACATTAAAATAAAATAGCTGGAAAGCAAAATAATAGAAACAAAAGGGTAAAAAGTGTAAAAATACAATTATTAAAACAATATTCATCAAATAATTTATATTTAGTTTAAAACATTAGCAGAACTAAAACTACTGTGTGCTTGTTCTTTATATTAAAATTAAATTATAGAAATATCTCCACACACAAATACTTAAGCGCTCAGGCAGTTTGTACACAGATTATATAAAATTAAATTTTAGTTCCTTAAGTAACTTATCTACAAAAGCCTCTGTGATGCAAATGCAGACAGCAACATTTACTCTGGTTATAAGCAAAATTATAAAAAAAAATTGTCCAGAAATAAAGATTGATCCAAGTATTTTTCCATAACATTGTTTTTCTTTCTCCGACTTATTCGTGTGTGTGGTGTTTTTCTTTCCAACTGTTTGCTGGAGCAACTTGTAGTCTGAATGGATCCATTTAATGGCTCCAGAGCACACACATATCCTCCCAGTACTCTGAAGCCACCTCACTGGCTGGATTGTTCAACTTTGTGGTATTCTCGTTCTGAATGATTCTATTCTGCTTTGATGTTTAGTCCGTTCTTGCAGTACAAACACTTCTCCTAAACATAAGTACCTACATTTTATAAAATTTTCCTTCTTGATCACTTTGCTCCCTTTGCCCTTCTCCTCTTACCATGATTGTGAATTCAGCTCTCCTCTTACATTTAAATACCACCCTGTGGACCAAACATTGACTGCATTGCAACAAAAGCTATGGTGATGGAACATGTGATTGTAACTTCATTCTAGTCTGCTATATTCTTTTCATTTGCACTATATGGCTAAAACATTGTTTGCTGTTGTGTGGTTACAACGTTGTGGCAACAATTTAAGGAAGGTTCACATATGGATGTGATGAGCTGCCCACATACGTTTAGACAAATTGTGGAAGTTGACTGGCTCCTTGTCGTATTAGATGGTCCAAATGTTGCCTTTGTGGAGCATGCTTTACATAGCTGGACTTTTCTTCTGGTTTACCCCATGGTGTTTGTTTAAGTGAACTAACCAAATTTAAGTTATTTAGAATATTTATTTTTACACTGTATTGAAAAGGGCAGAAAAATGTTTTGGTTGTGTTAAGGGGAACCTTAAATCAGTATTCAAATTAAAATATAGAATTGTGCAATTTTAAAACAATTCCAGAGAACACAGTAGGTGCATTTATTTGAGGCTTTCACAGCTATTCATATTTAAAAGAAGATAAGACATGTCAACTGGTAGAATGTTTAATTCTCATCATATTACAGGAGTCTTAAATAAAATACAATTTTACTTTATCTCAGGAGTGGGCTGTGGTTGGGGGATGAAAAGGACCATCTTGGATGAGTGAGGTAGAAGCCAGTTGCTAGATTTACTTTTGAGCAGGTATGAGGTCATCAATGGATTGACCCTTCTCCAGTTTCTTCTCCATCTCGATCAACAGCTTGACTCCATCTACCACCATCTGAACAAGTTCCACCTCAGAGAAGCCCAGCCGGTCAGCATTAGAGATGTCAAACACACCCCCCACTGCAGCAGTGTCCACACCACCTGTCATGTTGAACACATTTGTCTTAGTGCCAGAACCATCAGCCTCCTGTTCACTACAATAGCCTACAGAGGGCAGCACTGGGTGCTTCAGACATTCGGTCACATTTTCTTACCTGTTCCACGCTTCTGCAGGCGTAACCTCTTCAGCACCTCCTCAAACTTTTTGTGCTTACTCAGATGGGGAAGTTTGACGTGCACACCTGCACGCAGCCCTGTACCCAGGTTGGATGGGCAGGTGAGGACGTAGCCCAAATGCTCATTCCACATGAATGAATGGCCCTTGTTTTTGAACAGCTCCTCAATCTGAAAGGGTACAAGTCAGTAGGCAGCAGTTATTTACAGAACAGTTTACTAGACTCAATTACTCCTTAACTACTTTAACTGTGTAATTTCATTCTTGATTCTTGAATTGCTTACTTTGGTGAGGCCTGTGCAGAAACGGTTAAACACTTCCTTCATGTTGCCACCTTTCTGCATGGAGATGACACGCCTCCTCATTCACCCACACAAGGAATGTCTTGTTGTCATTGTGCCTGAAAAACATTAAGCATGATCAGTAAATGGAATAATAAATACAATGTTGGATTACATGCAAACAGCATTTTGTGGCACACTGATTATGCAAAGAATTAACTCACTAGTCTAAACTGTACATACTCAAGCTTATGACTAACGGATGCATAAGTTAATTTAGGGTTTTTTTTCCAAAAAAAATTTTTTAACTGCTACCTCACATGGTCATATTCTTCAGTTTATATATAAAGTGGAGGCAGATACGTTTATAAAAACATGCTTTGTGTGTTTGTTTTGACAATACTACCTTCAGATGTAATAGCAACTCAGCCTAAATGCACTTACCATATACCCCTGGCATCTGGCCAATCACGAGCCATTCCAGAGGCCAACAGCAGGGGTGAAACAGGCTTGTCAAACAGGAAGTGGTCATCAATCAGCTGCTGCTGTTCTGCTTCAGTCATATTTTTTAGCGCATAATATTTCCCTTTCAGATCTCCACCCAGGGCACCCAAAGCTACAAAAAGAATAGAGCCAAATCATATGAAATTAGAAGAATCGCAAAATAAATAAAAATTCAACCAAAGACCTCTGCAATCACAAGTTAAAAAAAAATATATAAATTAAAAAAAAAAAAAAAAACAAAAAATAAATTAAAAACCCTTGGGGGAAAAAAAAAAAAAAATCAACCAAAAACCCCTGCAAAACAAAATTAAAAAAAAAAAAATAAAAAATAAAAAAAAAAAAAAAAAAACACAAATGCAATTAGTAACCTCTGTGGTAGTAATAAGATCAGATTAGATATTGCTTGTTGTTTCAGTTTTGAAAATAAGATGTTTGAACAGACACGGATAAATTTGATTTTCCACTTAAATTGTGTCTTGCCCATGAAAGTGTTTCATATATATACACTAGTTCTTTGAGTGGCAACTTCAGAGCCATTGTCGATAGAATGAGTGAAGTAAAATTCTTAAATTAACTTTGATTCATTCCACTATCACTATGTCTAACCCTAGAATTCTTGCCAATTTGTTATGACTTCTTAAAAGGTTATCTATTCATATCTTACACCCCCATACCCCTAATGTACAAGCAAGTTTGCAACAGATACAAATCAGTTTTGAATAGTTATTCAAACTAAAACTAGATCAAAAACTAATTACTCAAGACCTCCACTAGATGGAGCTATACTGTGCAGTAAAGCTTTACCTTCCACTGAGAGTTTTTCAACTGCTCTTCTCTCACCACGACTGCAGTGTGGTGGCAGGCAAAAGCCACGGATGCTCCTGCCTGTTCGCACACGAGAACTCAGCACATAGTTGGGATCCAGATCATCCCCACCCTTTAGAAAAAAAAATAAAAATTAACTAATGAATAGAAGCATAAATCAAAAGGTAAAGTATTTAAATAAAGACGGCACTAGTGATTGGAGCATCAGATCATTTTAGTGACTTGGTTCTTTGAATCTCATTCATCAAAATCAATTGGATCATTTTGTTCCTTTAATTGGAAAACCTTTTTGGTTTTTATAGACAAAAACCAATGAGCAGCTCATCTCTCATATCTTCTGGTCCATCCCATTAGTTCTTCCCACATAACTCCCATAATGATTGTAGTATGAATCTATGCATCTATGGGAGTCAAATTTATTTTATTTTTTTTTAAATAAAGGACTTGTGCAATGAACTACAAAATCTGTTTCCTGTACATAACCTAAGGAGATTTTGGAATGCTTTGCTCATGCACATCCCAAAGAAAATCAACAGATCACTGAGAATTCATGTTCTTCCTAAAACGTTAAATACTTGTTCAAATGATCGAACCCCATCTCTAGAGTGCACACACTGCAGTAGCTGACACATTACAAGTCATAACAGTACCTTGAGGTTGGCTGGGTTCAGATCAGTTTTGTGTTTATCAGTGGGTTTGTATCCACCATGACGGTCCTGAATGATAGGGTCTAGCAGCTCCTTAAACACCTCGTAGGTCTCCTCATCTCCCGCCACACAGCCCACAGTCATAATGAAGGGGTGACCTAGAATGCAGACATGGCAAGTCAGCTTTACATGCAAATAAACAAGTGTCAATAAAGAAACGAGTACACAAGGGTTACCATGCAATACATTTGCGACTAAATCTTTTTCTTGATCTAATTTAAGCTTTCACTACAAAAGATTTGACTACAAATTTTATTTAGTCCTGAGGGGTTTCAAATTTTAGTGCAAGAACATCATATTTATTCTAGTCCAAGTGTTCTTTTACCAGGATTATCTACACCAGTCTGAATGACCATTTATGGTAAAACCGCTGGCAGTGGAACGCTTCTTGTACACTTCCAAAGTAAGAACTTTAGACATATGGTTGTTGTGCTGGCTGAGGTCTGGGTACTCATCTTCAGCAGAGAATTCCTCAATGGCAGGAGTGGCCATTGTTTTATTGCTACACAAAACAGACTCCTATTTATTGACTAAAACATTTTACATTAGCAATACCAATGATTTTGGAAAGCAAAAAAAAAAAAAAGGCCTTTTCTCACTTTAATTTAGCAAGGTGTATTATAGTATATGAAGGATTTATACTGTTATTCTATTCTACAAATTATACAACAGCATTGATTTGTATTCACCACCTAAAGCAAGTTTGTATAATCCAGGATCAAGTTCTAAAACTCTGCAGATATAATCAGGTTAATACTGTAACACCGGTTTAGATTTGACAACGCAGGAAACTGGTTTCCATAATCAGGAACTTCCCCCATCACAACGCACCCAATCCAACCATGAAGAGCTGGAGGTCACACTGGGCTCTTATGGAGAGTTTTGAGCTTTCGTTTAGTGCGTTGTGATGCTTTGGAGCAGATGGTTTCGGCTTTGTGTTCGGGTTAAAGACTTTTAAGCAGCTTTACCTGGGTTATCGACTCCAGTCTGAATCACATCATCCAGCGTGAAGCCACTCGGTGTGCTTTTGCTGCGCAGGCGCTCATACAGAGCAGAAGTGAGCACTTTGGCCATGTGGTTGTTGTGCTTGGTCAGGTCCGGATACTCTGCTTCACAAGAGTACTTCATCTTCAGCTGGTTGTGGGTATTTCCAAAAGGCATGACAGAAGGTCCCTAAATGCGCAGAAGAGCGGAACCCATATAAAAACTCGTTAGTGTTTCCACACAAACCGAAAAAAACGATTGTTCAAACATAAAGCCGACAACTTGCCGCTGTAAATATTAAATGTAAAATACGAGAATATAGCGATTTGTTAACTCATAATTTTGGCTACATATTTAAAAAAAAGAAAAAAAAAAAAAAAGAAAGAAAGAAATCCAATAAAAGCAGTGAGATACGGTGAGAAGTGAGCACAGGTCAAGTGCTTTTTACCAAGTAAAGGCAACATGAACCCTGTAGGAGCTACAGGCACAGGCAAATAAAATAAAATGATTAAAAACCTGCACGATTATTAATGAATGTGTGTAGTGTTAAAACAAGTTCAATGTCGAGTCTAGGGTGTGAGAACTCGGGGGAGAAATTGTATTTCCGCATAAAAAGAAACAAACCAAACAAGGCATTGTAACTACACATCCGAGTCTCAGTCGCGCATGGAAAATATCTCTTCTCAAAGAATACAATAATGTCCAGCAAAAACCAAGACCTTCATGTTGCAATGGAAGGAGTAAAGAGCTTGGTGCCCTCAATATCATCTCAGAATTATCATGTGGACTTGCAAGATAGGTTAACCCGTTTCTGTTATAAAAATAAATAAAGAAAATACAATAAAATAAAATAAAATACATAAGCTTACCTGTGGATAACTACTGGAAGAGGCTGTATTTGAACACAAAACTCTCTCTCGTTTCCCCGGCTGTACTGTGTGCTGCACGGCTCTACTCCTGCTGAAGTTCGCGATTGCGCGTTTAATATATAGTGTGCAAGAGCGGCTCCTATTGGTTAATATTTGTAATCCATTCATTGGACTAGAAAAATGTGAGACTGAGGACGCAGCTTTTAGTGTTTAGCGGCAGCAATAAACCTTCACGTTTTTATGACTGAACGGTGTATTCAAATGTGTATTGTATTATAGTAATACAGATAGTAGTCGGCATTGCGATTTAAACTTCAATCATCAGAAACTGCTTTATTTGCAACTATATAGCGCGTAACAATAAGGTCACAAAACCCGTCAGCTTTCATTACGTCATCTGTGTGCGACGCGACACTAGTAATACAGTGTTGCTTCACCAACACGTGTGTAGACCGAGTTTGCTGACACACAACATAAACCTTAACCTTTTCAATAACGGTAAGTGTTTTTGACAGGATTTTTGTTTACGTGTTTTATATAAGTGGGCTGTAATTGTTATGTTAATCTTGTCTTTACTAATGTAAATCTGATACTACTGTTCGCTAACGTGGCTAGCGAAGATACAGAAGGCAGTAAATGATGCTCTAGTTAGCTGAGGCTACATGCTGTGGAAAAAGATAATGTGCATATTTGTGTATGTTTTACACATGACTGCAGCTGGCATGAAGTAACTGTGTCTCCAAGTTACACAGACCAGAGCTTCCAGTAACACATCTATCAGCTCTGCAGTGTTCTCTTAGTCAAGCCATCGTCTCTGATTTGTCCAATCGGGTGTTAGTATAACGCACTTTAGTTAGCTTCTTTTTTTAGCGGAGATTTTATTAATTATGTAAAATGTGAGATGTATTAATGTTAAATCATTTCATTAGTTCTAGGTATCCTGGTTAGCTGGTCAGCTGTACCTTATTTACCCTCGCCTCGCCTGTTTTCTGCACTATACACACTATATTGCCAAGCGTATTCGCTTATCCATCCAAATCATTGAATTCAGGTGTTCCATCACTTCCATGGCTACAGGTGTATAAAATCAAGCACCTTCGCATGTAAACCGCTTTTACAAACATTTGTGAAAGAATGTGTTCTCAGGAGCTCGAGTGAATTCCAGCATGGTACAGTGATGGGATGCCACCTGTGCTATAAGTCTAGTTGTGAAATTTTTTCTCTACTAAATATTCCACAGTCAACTGTTAGTGGTATAATAACAAAGTGTAAGCGATTGGAAACGACAGCAACTCGGCCACGAAGTGTAAGCGCACAGAAAATCACAGAGCGGGTCAGCAGATGCTGAGACACAGAGGTGCACAGAGGTCACCAACTTTCTGCAGAGTCAATAGCTACAGACCTCCAACTTCGTGTGGCCTTCAGATTAGCTCAAGAACAGATAGTGGGAATGGGTTTCCATGGTCAAACGGCTGCATCCAAGTCTTACATCACCAAATGCAATGCAAAGCATTGAATGCAGAAGTGTAAAGCATGCAGCCACCTGACTCTAGAGCAGAGGAGAGTGGAGTGAAGATTTATGTTTCACTGTTTGAAAATCCGATAGGCTAGTCTGGGTTTGGCGGTTGCCAGGAGAACTGTATTTGTCTGACTGCATTGTGCCAAGTGTAAAGTTTGGTGGCGGAGGGGATTATGATGTGGGGTTCAGGAGTTGGGCTCGGCCCATGTAGTTTCAGTGAAAGAAACTGTTTACCAAGACATCTTGTGAGAACAGTTTGGGGACTCGTACCTGTTCCAACATGACTCTGCACCTGTGCACAAAGCAAGGTCCATAAAGACATGAATAAGTTAGTTTGGTGTGGAAGAACTTGACTGGCCTGCACAGAGTCCTGACCTCAAACCCGATAGAACACATTTGGGATGAATTAGTGCAGAGACTGCGATCCAGGCCTTTTTGTCCAACATCAGTGCCTTACCTCACAAATGTGCTTCCGGAAGAATTATCAAAAATTTACATTAACACACACCTAAACCTTGTGGAAAGCCTTCCCAGAAGTGTTGAAGCTGTTATAGCTGCAAAGGGGGGGCCAACATCATATTAAACCCCATGGATTAAGAATCAGATGTTACTCAAGTTAATTTGGATTTGAAGGTAGACGAGCGAATACTTTTGGCAATATAGTATGTAATGTTTCCCCATGTCTAGCGGATTTAAAATTACAACACAGATAGTCTAAAATGTAAAAACCATGTAACTGTTGATCAGTTGGCTTTACATTGTAGCCAGGTAGCATCAATTAATTCATAAATATGTACATGTACTTACAATTAATTAATGTATAGCCAATTATAAAAAAAAAACCTTCATCCGATTTAAAATACTGGAGAATGCATTGATGCAGAGCACTCAGGATCATAAACCCGGTACCGTATGTGAGTCAGAGTGAATGATGTTTAGCTTTCTGTAAAGTTAGTCGGGTTGAAGAAAAAATACCATGCCTAGTTTTTATCATGGATTAATTTAAGGTTCAACATTTGAATTCTGAGAAAAATACCACAGAATACTATTTGTTAGCCACATGAATATAGTTGAGCTTGTGCAGTTTGCTTAAATCTGATTGAATAGAAACTCCAGACTATTACGAATAATTTTATACATATTCATGGACAAACATATCTTTAAATGATTACTCTTGGTCTATAAATAAACAGATTAACTTCTGTCTAGCCTTGTGGAAGATTATGGTTATTATGTCCAGTACTCTCCAAAAACAACCTTTTTTTCTACTATATTGCAGCTAATAACAACTTTCCCATGAGTTTTGTGGAGTACTCGGACCTCATTCAAGAAGGAGATGTGGTCATCATCTTTCTTGGACATGATTCTATGATGCCCATCAAAGTGGAGTCTGGTGCTCAAACACAGACCCGCTATGGAGCCATTCGCCATTCCACCGATTTAATCGGTCGAAGGTTTGGTTCTAAAGTAACATGCAGTAAGGGTGGATGGGTGTATGTACTGCATCCCACTCCAGAGCTATGGACTGTGAATTTGCCCCACAGAACCCAGATCCTTTACACAACAGACATCGCCAACATCACCCTGATGCTGGACCTCAAACCCGGCTCTGTTGTGTGTGAATCAGGTGAGACAGCTGAGGCTGAACTCAAGTTATTATTTATTTTTATAAGAATTACGAATTAGAGTGTATGCAAATGTAATCCTTCATTAAACACATGCTTTTATTTAGATTTTTTTGTCCCTCAAATCCCTAAAAGGCATTTCTGTTCATTCGACTTATTGGTCTTAAAGCCCATTTAGTTAATGTTTATATGGCAAGAAAAAATAAATCTAATGTCAATGTCTAATACAATGTCACTGTTTTTACAGTACTAAATTCTACCATGCGAGTAATGTTAAGCTTGTTTAATCGCTGTGCATTCTGGTGTAGGCTTACTAGGTAGTATATGTTTTGCAGTTTTCTTTAGTTTTTAGATGTATGAGAATTGTAATGAAAGTTTATGTCGAGCATGCATTTAAACAATTCAAGTGTGAGTCAAAATGTCTGCACAGTCATTTTCGGTACAGTGAGTTTTGTGCATGTTCAAATAGTTGCCTGATGTGTGATAAATTAAACTAACTTTACTGAAAGTGACTTTGTGATTGAATTGAGTAACCTTGCACTACTTATCAAGGGTTATGCAGATTTAGGAATGTGTGCTTTTAGAAGAAAGCGGGTCACCTTGTGACTTTAGCTTGTGTTTTAGTGTGCATTGATTGGCAGATGTTATATAACCATAAAGGTTCCATGAAATGACGGCTTAGCCTTTGATTTGGTGTTTATTCAAATGTATGTGTAGAGCTTATTTTACATGCATCATAGTTTTTTTGTTATTGCTAAGCAGTGTTGATGACTTTATGTAAATTTGTTTTCAAGCAAAAGTTTATGCATTTAGAAAGCTAATGCGCCTCCACATAAGCATCAAATCTGTCAGTTTCTAACCAGTTTAATGTTAATGTGGCATGTCTGTTAGCACATCACCCTTCCCTTAAAAATTATTTCTACTAAAAAGTTTGTCAACGTACAAAACCAGTCCACACTCCTTATATTTTTCATGGCCCTGGGATAATACAAGGATTTACGTCATAGTGACACCTTTCTTTAGGCACTCCTTCATTAGTTCCTTGTGTAGTTTATTTAAAAAAGCTCTATGATGCAAATGCAGACTGCAACATTTACTCTGGTTATAAGCAAAAACATTTTATAACTTTTTTTTATTATTTATTTTGTCTGGAAATGATTATTCTTCCTAGTATTTTTCCATAAATTTTTGCATCTCTTTTTATGTTTATGTTCTGTTTTTCCTTCTCTGACTTCTTTCTGTGCTTGTGTGGTGTTTTTCTTTCCATTTGTTTGCTCATTCACTAAGTGGGAGCAACTTGTAGTCTGAATGGATCTATTTAATGGCTCCAGAGCACATACAGTACTCTGCAGCCACCTCACTAGCTGGATTGTTCAACTTTGTGGTATTCTCGTTCTGAATGATTCTTGAGTAATGCTAAAATGAAGGGCAGAGCAGAGTCTCTCATGCTCTTTGAATGGGTTCTGTGATTGTGTTTACTACTAGCATCAATATATTGCATAATGTGCTTCTGCTTTGATGTTTAGTCTGTTCTTGCAGCACAAACCCTTCTGTTAAACATAAGTATCTAATAATTTTATCCAATTTTCCTTCTGGATCACTCTGATCCCTTTGCCCTTCTCCTCTTCTCTTCTTACCATGATTGTGAATTCAGCTCTCCTCTTACATTTAAATACCACCCTGTGAACCAAACATTGACTGCATTGTTGTTGGGGAAACAAAAGCTATGGTGATGGAACCCTGTGGACAGAAGGAGTTGGCATGTACAGTGCCTCTGTCTATCTGTGCTTGTGTGTAAATATGTAGGTGTAAACTTGCATGTGTTTGTAACTTTATTCTAATCTGCTATATTCTCTTAATTTGCACTATATGGCTAAAACATTGTTTGCTGTTACAATAACCTGTGGTATTCTGGAAAGGCTTTTCACAAAATGTAGACGTGTGGCTGTGGTGATTTTTACTCATTCAGCCTTAAGAGTAATAGTGAGGTCAGGAACTGATGTTGGGCAAAGAGGCCTGATCATCATTCCAATTTATCCCAATGTGTTTAGTGGGATTTGTGCAGCACTGAAGGTATTTCACTCCAAACCTGGCATGTCTTCATGGAGCTTACATGGTAGATGACCATTATTACCAGTGAAGAGAATTGTGCTACAACACATAAATGCATTTTAGTGAGTTGAGTGGTTACAACATTGTGGCAACAATTTAAGGAAGGTTCACATATAGGTGTGATCAGCTGCCGATATACTTTTAGACAAATTGTGAAAGTTGACTGGCTTCTTGTTGTATTAGATGGTCAGATGATGCCTTTGTGGAGCATGCTTTACATAGCTGTGTTTTCTTTAATTCATGATCTTTGTTAGGTGAACTGACCAAATTTATATGTAAATTTAGAATTCATTCGGTTTTTTTTTGTTTTTTTTGTTGTTTTTTTTACAATGAGTTCATGTTTTTAAGCATAGGACAATATGAAAAAAATCCAGAAAAAAGCCTGGTATTAGAAGAGCTTTGTCAAATTGTAGATTCCTAATTGAGATCAGAAATTCACATGGCCTACACCAGCCTCTTCAGTTTTATTTTACTGCCTGTGCTTGACATAATGTATTGGAAAATCTCTTGTCTTGCCTTACTGGCCTAAATGTCTTCTGTTTGACACCGGTAAGTGTATGTACATGTCTAAATGTTTTTTCTTTTTCTTTTCTTTTTTTGCATATAAATGTGAGACAGGTACTGGGAGTGGCTCACTGTCCCATGCTATTCTTCGCACCATCGCACCCAATGGCCACCTGCACACGGTTGAATTTCATGCCCAGCGGGCAGAAAAGGCTGCACAAGAGTTCACAGATCACAAGGTGGGCCATCTAGTGACTGTCCGAAACCAGGATGTGTGTAAAGATGGCTTTGGAGTTGTGGGTGTAGCCGATGCAGTATTTCTGGACATCCCATCACCGTGGGAGGCCATTATACATGCCAAGAAAGCATTCAAACGCAGGGGTGAGTATTAGTTGCTGTGTACCATTGTTTTTGAAAGGCATGCAGGTAAAGGCTAGGATTATGCCCACACAAAGGAGCACAAATATAAAAAAAGGTCACTGATATTGTCCGAGAGAAGTAATTAACAATTTCCACCGTTTATTTGGAGAAAATGGTGCCTGTGTCTGATAAACCAGATGTATGATTCTCTGGTTTTCCTGCCCCATGCTACATGCTTCTGTTAAGTATTCTTATGTGTCTAGATGCATTGCTATTTTTGTCCTCCTGCTGAGGAAGTACTGTCTGTTAACAGTCATTTGTCGGTGAATCATTTATTCATAACTGTATGGAAATTCATCCATGTTGGAAGAACACATGTTTCTGGGTTTAGACTAAAGCTCACATGCATACAACAAAACAACTATATCTGGCTACACAGTTCAGACAAGAACAAGTCTAATGCTAGTATTTATGTTGTATCTGGTTAAGCTTTTGTGTATATTTATGTTCTAACTTTGTATGAGTTTCCAAGTTTATATGCTCATCACTGTTATGGCAATACAGCAGAATACATGGGAACAAATCTGAGAAAACATCACGTCTCTCACGTCTCTCACGTCTAGCAATGCACTCGTGCTAATGCTTTTATCTTCCTGGTTTTTTTGCCTGTCTTTCTTTGATTGTTAAAAATACTGTTTGTATAGGCAATGTTTTGTGTAATGCACAGTTAACTTTTATTACCATACTCTGTGTTGTATGTTGGTGGCTTTGGCCAGACAGCTGAAGCATGCAGTCGTGTTACTTCAGATGAATGACTTTATGTTCAGCAAACAAGCCTGGACTAGTCAGTAGCTTATCTGTGTTATACTGCATTTTATTCGAGGCTTCATTGTACTTTTGAACTAAGTGAATAAGGGTATACATTTCAGCTTAACATTATATTTGAAGACAATGTTCTTTTATTTTGCCAAGCAGAATGGCTTATGTCTGCATTATAGTAAATGAAATTTTATTTATTGAAAGACCCTTTCCTACATTTAAAAGTTATTACATCAAAAGTTTATTCATTTAACCACAAAGTTTTGAACATTTCCTTTGGGTTATTAAGATCACTGGTTCTCATTGTTTAGGGACTAAAACATATACATTTGTTTTATGTTTGTTGTTTGTCTTTGTTTAAATGCTTGCATGCAGTTATGTCAAAATAATCTGTCTCTATCTTTAAATCTCTCTGTCGTTCTCATCTACTCACACCCTTGTACACATTTACGAACACACACTGGCGAGCTTTTGTCCATAAAGGGAGAGGTTTCAAGACTACAGAGAGGCTAGGCTGTGTGAATGAGATTCCTTACAGAGAGAGCTACAGTAAATGTTCAGAGAACTTCTAATATCACTCTGCTATGAATTCTTCTTATTGAGTAATGCTGAGCAGTGTGCATGGTGCAGGTTATCACATGCAAAGTGGTTGACTGAGCTTTGTGTGGCCTCAGGTCACATTTACAAAAAAGATGCATGTAAGGAGGTACTGGATATCAGACCCCTGCTGTTTAAAATCTTCTTACTGTGATTTTCTCTCTATTTCCTTCTCTTTCTGTATAATTCCTGTCATTGTTTGGCTCATGGCCTACTTGTATTTGGTGCTTGGAGAGCATTGAGGACTCCCACGCTGCCATGACTTTCCTCTCTCTGAGGCTGCTGTTGCCAAGAAACCACGAGTGTATGTTTATGCCTTGGTTTGCAGCTAATGGCCTTATTTGTCTGTGGAACATTTCGGGCAGACTTGGATTCTCTTTCTGTGCATCTCTCTCTGTTTAGTTTCCTTAGTACTTTATTTTTTAAATCCAAACTATTTAGTTTTTGACTTTATTCATAAAGTCTTTCAGCAAACTAAAGCTCTCCCTGCCACACAATCGGTTGAGTAACATGTAAAATATTCGCCACATGTACACACCCATTCCCTTTGAGTTTCTGTGTCCAGGCCACTGAGAAAGTGCCCATATATATATATATATATAGTATATATATATATATATATATACACACGCACACATGTATACACACATACCCAGTTGGTCTACTAAATAGAAGAGATGGGAAATTACTGTTGAGTTTTTCTTTTGCTCCATGTTTTTTTCATTTGCATTTCACACATGGTTTGAAGAGCAGTTTTGGCATCTTATAATGTTTAATGACTGGTAGTGATGTGGAAGAAGGCTTCAATCTGTTCTTGTCAAGTCACATTTTGTTCTGTCTATTTTTTTTGTTCTGTCTAAATATAATTATTTTCCTTTGTTGTTCATATGGTTTTGCAAATGTCTCATCTGCACGTAGCCTTGGAGACACACCTTTTGGGGTCTGTTTAGAATTGTCTCTAGCTGAGACAGTTAAATGAGAGTGCAACTCATTTTGGAAGAGTTAACTTACGAGTCAAGAAGGTTTTTTTATTAGAAGGCATGTAAAAATGTTAGCGTTAAAGGTATAATTTATGTTTAAGATTTTTATCTATATGAAGTTTATCTCATCAGAGGCGTTGCCTTTGCAACTGGATAACTGGTCAATGCGATATTGAGTAGCATCAGTGAGTGTGTTCAGATATATTAATTTAAATACAAAGTCTGGTATAGATTAGATTTAGATGTGGTGTTTTTGGGTCTCAAAGGTTTCTTTGAGTTTATAATGCAGACTCCATTTGTCTTTTCTTTCTGTGCAGGGGGACGTTTGTGCTCATTCTCACCATGTATCGAGCAGGTCCAGAGGACATGTGAGTCTCTGCTGGATCATGGCTTTGAGGAGATCTGTACTCTGGAGGTTCTGCAGAGGGTACATGATGTCCGCTCCGTCACTCTTACCTTACCAGACTTTGGCCCAGAGGAGGGCGGAACAGTTACCAAGCTAACATCTGATCCTGCTCCAGTGGAAGTTCCACCTACAGCAAATCCTAGCTATTCTTCAGTGACCTGCAAGACTACCACACCGCCTAGAGAGATGGCTGGACACACGGGTTACCTCACCTTTGCTACCAAACCACGAGTATAGAATATACCTGCTAGATAGCTGCTTTTACTAAGCAGCTTCTAAATATTCAAGTTATACTAGTCTTTCATGCTACAATGAACAGACTAATAAAATTATCAATTTTATAATATTTTCTCCTTCAGTCTCCTCTAAAGGAGGTAAATTACAGGCTCATTCGGGGTAAGGTTAACTGCTTGAAGCACGAACGAGACTTTAGCTCAGTGCTCCTATTATTTCCTTTATTACAGTCTATTATAGTTAATGAACATAGGTTGTGAAGTTAAAAGACGGACTAATAACTTGTTTATTAAGGTTCACTGCCCTTTGTATAATAACCATCTTTAATTTTGTTCAAAGTATGACTGTACATTTGAATTTTTTATTTTTTTTTTGTTACAATAAATTTTAAATGAGAGGAATTATATTTTTCCCCACTCTTGTATTGATTTAGCTTTTTCTTTTTCTACTGCGCATGACCGGGCATGCTGCAGAGGCTTCTATTATGTACATCGATTTTCAAATATGCTGCTTATTAGACTATAGAAAATGCAATACTCATGATTTGTTTTTAAGCAATAACAAAATACCTAGAATTGAGAATTTAGAGTAATCACTCACAATCTGTTTATCAACCAGAAACTCAGTTTCAATAAAGTTCTCACGGGTGAGGGATATTTACATGTTGCACATTTACCACAGTATTTGAGCTGTTATATTTTTTTAATAAACTGGAAGTGGTGTTCCCCTTACCTTTCCCCCAAGCCCAGTTGCCTATGCGATTTGGAGGATTTATAAATTGTCAGCGAGGTCGGATACCATAAAAGGTAGTGCTTCCACTCTGCGCTCGTATTGAACACAGATGTGTTCACAGCTGCATACTGAGATCAGACATTATGCTTATGCATACATTATGATTTAAGCTATATATATTTTTTTATCCTCAGTTTTCTCAATGTTATTCCCTTTGCCACTGATTTTCATTGAATTTAACCTATATACAGGTTGAAACTGTTCTGTTTTCCAGTATGATTCATGCTCTGTATGAGGAGTACTAACTCATTTTGCGTTATATATTTGAAGAAGATTGGAAATTATGCAGTGCTTTTCATAGGTTGCATGAGGGGGGAAAAAAAGACCGTTGCCTATATATGGCATGTGTGACAGGGTGGGTAAATAAGGGTATGGTTAGCTGCTGATGTAACAGTGGGATTGGCATGTGTTATTTTAAGCCTGCTGTTCTCTGGTTAAAGGAGGGAACAGAAAGACAGGGATGAGAATAGGGCTGAGAGGTGGCCTATCTATGCCTGTCTGATCTTCACTCTGCACCAAATGCGATCTATACAGCACTAGAATAGCACATTCACTTCCTGTAAATCCATACATCTTAAGCAGCTTCCTGTTAGATCCAAAGCTCCTTAATACTCTTTCTCTTTCCCTCTCACATACACTCATACTGCTTTATCATCACATCATGACTGCATGTGTATGTTAACAATTAAGTAAATAGAGGTTTCGATTATTTATAGCTGAACACAAATGACTGCTTTGCTAATGGAACAACCAGTGCACTGCTGATGTGGCTACTTTAAATGCTGCACAAAAAGATTCTTATTTTACCATCAATATAAAGAAAGATGTTTACCATCAACTGTTAAGTGCTTACTGATAGCCATTATCTAAATGTGTACTCTTTGGTGCATACACACACTGCTCTTTACTCTCTCTTTACCCCTCTTAATCCTGATGAGGAAGCAAAAAGCATTCAACAGAGTTGTAGTCTGATTCATCCTAAATTGTAATCTAGCGTACCAGTGTAGATTTATTCATTTCTAGAGACTTAAAGCACTTTTGTACGTCGCTCTGGACAAGGGCATCTCTGGACAAGGGTAAATGTAAATGCATAAAATAATCATTGTTAACTTTAGGTAAGCAGTTCACACGTGGTGGTGGTCATTTTGATTGGTAAATAAGTATAATTAGTAAGAATATTTAGTATTATGAGATCTTACAACCGCCACCGTACTTTTGCTTGTATTGTAATCTCTTTGGATACAAAAATGTTGACCAAGCAAGTACATATAAAGTACGTCTAACCCCCTGACCTGATTGCGCCATTGAAGATTTCTTGTCTAATGGACTTAGTGATATATATCAGGTATTATTTGTTGTTGTCCTGCTAGTACTAGTAGCTTTGTATAGATTTTAAAATATTGCTGTAGTATGCATTTTAAAATGTAGTATGCAATTTCCATTTGTTTTTGCAAATTAGGCTTTGGTTGCTGCTAAGATAAACATGTAGCCAAGATTTCCAATGTTATGAGCACGAATCATGTGCAGGTTGCCTCCTGTCTACTTTAGTAATAATTGTACAGTCTTGTATTGTGCATTCTTGTTGATGGGAGTAAAAGGAGGAACAATTCATAGTTAGCATGTATTACTCAAAAACGTTTAGTCACAAGACAGGGCTAATAGTAGCGAGATGACTAGGGTTTAGTTATTTGACTCTTTTTGACTGTAGTTCAATTCTTATTTAATGTTTTTGGTAATGTGCTTAACACCATACATGTTAAGTCTTTGGATTTCCTGTGTGGTTTTCACTTCTTCATGCTAGAGAATTGACAGGAATACACTGCACTGTTGCTACAGTGTGTGCTGTTACTGTTTGAAAATGTTTCCTAGCACTGGAGATTGAGGATCTATTATGTTTGCCAAAGAAATCTCGGGATTACCCCATTCAAACACAATCACTTGATGCTAAGACATTTCTTGTCTGTAGTCTGAGAACAGGCTGGAAACATCTGTCACCACAATTACACACTACTTCCGAGAGATGAATTTTACATATGTAACGGAAAAAGAACTGACTGTATTTTTGGACGTTTGTTTAACTAGAACAAAACGAAATTTTTATATATTTGTGTGTGTGTGTGTGTGTGTGTATGCGTGTGTGTGTGTGTATATATGTGTATATATATA
>MU596817.1:93958-131904 GCA_024362625.1 Silurus asotus
ACACACACACACACACACACACACACACACACACACACAAGTTTAACATATGGGAATGTTTCTTAAATCAACAATCCTGTGTTTATTCAAAATAAAAATAAAAATTTTTTGACATTCCGAAAGCATTTCATTCACTTCGACACACCCTTGTTTCAACTCTGCTCCAGTTTTTCCAGTTTTTCCATGTCTCTGTGGAAATCTCCGGTTTTGCACATTTGCTAAATTAGAATATGAATCTGACCAGCCTGCAATGATTTTTACTGAAAGTCAAACACAACCTCAGCTAACTTGCTACAGTCCCTCTGAAAGTATTGAAATCACAGTCAGTTTATTTATTTTTTTGTTACACTCCAAAGATATTTGAGATTAAAATAACATATGATTCAATATTAGCTTTGATTTTATCTAGATATGATATACCACTGAGCAGGGTTTCTTGTCATTCAGGTACAACAACTCCTCAAGTGTTCAACTGCTGAGGCTTTTGGAGCACAGAAAATGAGGATAAAAGAAATCATTAATAGAGCGAATAATGAATGTGTTTATGCATATGAGTAGGTGGTCAGGCTCAGCTGATGAAGGAAGGGGGTAGTGGATGACAAGATGAAGGGATAGAGCAACTGATAGAGGAGGAAGGGCCTTTTGTTTTCTGCGCTGCAAATGTGACATTCACTCTAGATATGGAAAGCTATGCAACTTCCAGACAACTTGCTATCAGTGGACACTGAAAAGCTTTTGCATTGCAAAGTGCATATATCAACAGAATATATCAACATGTATAAATATCAGCTACTGTAATTTGTTTACATTTAAAATCTTGATGATTAAGTGATCAAATTATTTGTTAATATATTGTGTAACACAGTACAGGAAGGGCTATGAGTATGAAAAATGTCTGACTACTTTTCATGTCCTTATGAATCATTACTCAGAGAATCATGTGTTTTATACGTAAATTGTGTCCTGTGTTAAGTTGTGTTGTCCTAGAAGATAGCTTATCTTAACATTAAGTATGTCTTCCAGCACAACACGACGTCGTTCGGATTGTCTGGAATTGAGGACGTAGTCAAACGTTTGTGACTTACAGTGAGATGATAAGATCAGCACGTCCACAGTGAACCCTTGTGACTAATCTCCTTTATATGAGTATGTGCACAGAGAGGGAACTTTTCCTGCTTCCTCCTTTATATGTAAATTACTACGTTTATGACCTTGTATGAGCAAATGCCCCAGAGTGAATATGTGCACATATGTGCATATCTGCTTATTGAATTTAGTATAACAAAAACATTTAAAGTAGCAGTGTAACATAATGAAAACATTCCAGATAGAATGCAAGCATAAATCCAGATCAGCTTCCTGTACAATGCCAGAACTAACACTTGGTGAAACGTGTATGTAAACGTGTATGTAAGCTACAGTCCTGCTGTCAGGGGTCACGTGGCTGTTTGGAGTAGATAAGCTCAGTTAAGTTCGTATTGGGCTCTGACCTTCACTCTCTGGCACCTGGCACATAGCACCAATCAAGAGTATGTGCAATTTAACTGGGATTGAGGGCATGGTGCAGAATTCATTCAGATTGTCAGTTAGATCGTATTGCAACTATAGTGACTGAATTTTTTATGGCAAAAAATTACCATACAAAACTAAAGCCTTAATGACTTAATTTGATTTGTTAAAGATGCATTATAATAGAATATACTATGAGTTGACATTGCTGGATTGAAGCTAGCAATATAGCAATGCTCTAAATCTCTTTCTCCTTCAGCATTTTACACTTGGTGAGTTTCTCCATTTTAATAATAGTGCCATTGTTATGCAATGCCTCGGCTTGACTTGTCCCTGGTTACTGCATTAAGAATACATTTTTGTGTGCGCAGAGTACCAGCATTGACTTATTTTTATCTGGCTTATTGTTTGCTAGTTTGAAGTGGTGTGTCATACATTCCACTCAGCATTCGTAGTGGAATTCTCTGAGCAGCTCAGTAGATATAAACCATGCATGCACACATGCATTTATTGATGAAACAACTGCTTTCTTATAGAAGATTGTACATTTCTCACATACATTGAGCAGTGTTTCTGGTTCAAGAAAGACTAGTCTGGAAAGAAAAAAGCTAGAAGGAAACAAACATTTTGTGAGAGAAGCATATAACCAATCTGTACAATGCTTGTATGTAATGGCCACAAAAATCACAATATTTTACCCTATTTTTTCTATGGGTTGCAAAAATATGTCATTTCAGCTTCTCTTGAATAGGTTAAATGTTTGCATGTTGTTTTTTTCTTCTGTCATTTCAGATATCATGTGTTTACTGCCATTAATGTTAAACTTCTGAATTTCTCACAATTGGTAAGTGGTGTTTCAGATGCATTTTTGTTTTGCAGCAGTATTGTCTTGTCATAAGAATGCGCACAAAGAGCTGGATCGAATATAGATGCAAACAATGTGACTTGTTAGTAAAGAATCTTGAATCTTTTTGAATGATTTGTTCTGGGGTTTTTTTTTTTATTCATTTGTTTATGACTTAATTGGTTTGTATGTCCCTAAATTACAGTTTAAAATGCCAATAAGTAATTGCACGAGGGCTTAGACAATGAATTTAGGAGTTCACTGAAATAACTAAGTATCACAGTGGAACAAAGTTCTACAGCTGCACAGCTTCCAAAAATTGTTTTATTGGTTTTTATAATTTTATTTTATGATCAAATATATCATGTATTTGTTTCCAAAAATTGCTGCTGACAGACAGCTGTTCCATTGACAATGTACTGGTCCTAATATGTGGTCTTTATATTATTCACTCAGAAAGCAGGGAGCAGGAGATGGCCTTTGCAGCTGTCTGCTCTGAATGATGTAATTAGCTTTTGAGGCCCAGCTTGCCATAACCGACATTCCTCCTTCTGGAAATATTGTTACACCCAAAATACAGATCTCAGGCATTTGGAAAATTTCTAAGACAGAGACTTTGGTAGTGAGTTAATACTCTCTGGACTTATTAAGATATTATAGTAGAAATGATCATATGAAGAGAATTCTTTCAAGATCCTTGGTGTCATGTGACAGAAAAAAGAATAGATCATTGTATTAGTGCAGGCTAGCTGAGCAGCTAGCAGAGTAGGGTCTGGAGCAAGATCAAATGTAACCATATGCGTGAAAGGTTAAAGCAGGGCTTGTAATTCTAAATGTTTACTATTCCCCGATGACTGTGAGTGTAACCTGGATTGAACTACAACAACATTACAAGATAATATAATACTAGATAATTTGACATCTAAATTGTTCTATGTTACATATTCACTGAGGACACAGACTATTTTACAGCCTACAGGGAGTGCAGAATTATTAGGCAAATGAGTATTTTGACCACATCATCCTCGTTATGCATGTTGTCTTACTCCAAGCTGTATAGGCTGGAAAGCCTACTACCAATTAAGCATATTAGGTGATGTGCATCTCTGTAATGAGAAGGGGTGTGGTCTAATGACATCAACACCCTATATCAGGTGTGCATAATTATTAGGCAACTTCTTCTAAATGTTTACTATTCCCCGATGACTATGAGTGTAACCTGGATTGAACTACAACAACATTACAAGATAATATAATACTAGATAATTCGACATCTAAATTGTTCTATGTTACATATTCACTGAGGACTCAGACTATCTACAGCCTATATATCTGCATTGTATATACTTTGGTTTTTGAGCTTAGAATATTACTGATATAAGGCCTTATTACATTATTTATATATATATTTCTAGTCATGTGACTATTAAATGAGGCATAAATACAATTCCAACAAAGCTCTCAAAGGGACAATCTTCTGTTTATTAATGTAAAGCTTTACCACTGCCATTGTCTTAAGATGCATCGCAGTATGAGTTTATTACTCAACACTAGTTAATATATTTGTTTTAATCTGCTTATAATGCACATACTTTCATTACAACCCATGGATGAGGTGTAGGTGAGAGCTGGTTCCAACAGTTTTGGAAGAATGTAATTAATTTCTAGCTAGCTTTTGTATGTGTATGTGTGTATATATATATATATACAGCTGGTGTGATCTTACAGGGGCTAAAAACTCTCTAAACTCTGGAGATTATTGTGGAGAACAAGAGTAGCACCCTGCTCTGCTCTGCTCTGCACTGCTCTGCTGCTAGCTCAGCTGTCACCACAGTACAGTCCCTAAAACTTCTAGCAACAATCTCCTGGGATCTCAAATCAAGTGGAACCAATGTGTACAAACAATAAAGATATTGCTCTTTTTGCAGAATAAATTTACCAGTAAATAGATGTATGTTAAATAAAATAAACCAGTCATGTATGATTACAGAATTTGCTAAATTATTGTACTGTGTCAAAGTACTATAGATTCAACAAAAACATAATTCTGTCACGAATTCATTTCAGCTCAGTATCACTGCTGAATCACACTGTGCACATGTACCACACCCAAACTCCTCAAACAGTTGCATCGGTATGTTCTTTTGTATTTAAATGACGCATATTTTGTGCTACATTATTCTTACTTAATAGTCTATATCTTGTTCGCATTTGGATTGTTATGACCTGACAAGTCACTCCTAGTTGGTGAATAAAATGAATGTATTTATATTTTACCTGAAAACCAAAGTAAAGGCTTGTGCTTTGGTGCCATCTACTGACCAGAACAGATACCTTTTTTTTTGCGATGCACTTCATTAAAATTCACACTTTCACTCACTCTCTCAGATTAAGCTCAGACTAAAGCCTGGGGTTAAACATATTTTTAAGTAATATCCTTAGGGTCGTTGTTCTGTTAAAAAGTTTCACCCCAGTCCAAATGTCTGGAATTATTTTAGGCTCATCCTGTTTGACAAGAAGATGCTACCACAACCATGCTTCACTCGTGTTTTTTGTATGTAACAGCATGTTATTCCAAACATAGAACCTTTTCATAAAGGAACCTTTTCCACATATGTTTCCTCAGATTCAACCATGCACTTCTGGCAAAATGCTAATAACACTCTTCCATAATCCTTGCATTTATAAAAATGTCCATGCTATGGTATTGTACATACTGCACCTCTCTCTCTCTCTCTCTCTCTCTCTCTCTCTCTGCCTATCTACTCTGTCTCTCTTTAGTGGTTGCCTCAAGAGAACTGTGATGTTTTGGCTCCTACCCAAGGGAAGTGACAATGTACGTGTGATTTAGCCAGTTGGATGTGTTTTCACACTAGGAGAGCGTCTCAGTCTAACACAGCTGCAGTATTACAGAGGTGTGTGTGTGTGTGTGCACATGCACATTTTAAGTCTGTACTTGTTGCATGGAGTTGAAGTCTTGTTTCAACTTTAATACACACGTACAAAGACCAAATTTCTGCATTGTGTTAACCTTATAACCAACAATTACCTTTAGACACAAAAGGTCTGGTAACAAATAAAGGCATTTTATTGGCATTGCATGGCATCGAAAGACATTTGCATTAGTGAAATTTGTTAATATTATTATTAGTAACTCAGTCATTTTTTGGATTAAACCACTTGTGAAGATACACGTGAAAGTAAAAGAATCCAAAATAAAAACGAAACCTGTGCCTCATTTGCACCGTAGGTTTTGTTTGCTGTTGATAAATTAACTCAAAGGAACATAAGAATACTTCAGCTAAATCTAACTAATGACACCTAATCCTACTAATAGCTAGCTTCAAGATACAGATTTGTTGTACATGTTCTGAACCTTATTAATGTCCCATATTAATTTGCAGGCCAAGTATTCACTGCACATATTGAATATATTTTCAAGAGGATGGTGATGTTTTTTCTGTTTTAGTTTGCTATGCATTGGTTGGCTCTGATTAGGTTTTTTTGCTTTGTAAAGTGCTGTGGTGTTTTAGCATTGCATGGAACCTGGAGCCTAGAGAATGTCTTAGTTAGGAGTTAAATTTTAGTAGTCCGGAGTTAGTAGTACATTTTTGTATCGTGGTATTTGATACGCATATAAGTTGCGTGTGAGTATTTTTTAGCTAAAATTATAATTTCTATTTGACTGCCTTCAAGGTATTTGACTGACTAATGTATTAAAGGTACTACATGCTTTACCTTACATGAATATCAGAACACTGGCGTACATTTGTCTCATTTGCAGTGACAATGAAAATCTTTTTGGCAGAGAAGGCTCTGCATTTCTTTCTCTCAAAAACATAACCCCAGATTTTTTTTTCTGCACATATCTATGCTAATTCTTTAAATCATTCTAAAAGTCTTTTATGTTTTATTATATTATCTTGTGTATATTTATATATATATAAAAAAAAACACTGCTAAAGGAATGTGGGCATCAGAGCAATCATACCCACATGTTGAACATACGTTACAATATCTTTCACTTTTTTGGATTTTGGAGTGTGACTGTGGAAATTTATGTTCATTCAGCCACAAAAGCATTCATGAGTTTAGATATTGATGTTTGGTGAGGAGGTCTGGGGTGCAAATGTGATTGGTAAAGTTCATCCCAAGGTGTTCAGCTCTATGCTGGATAGTAAAGTTCTTCCACAGAAACCAGGGCAAACCTTCATGGATCTCACTGAGTTTTCATGTTGGAGCACTTGCCATGTTACACCACACAAAGATATTCTATGCAATTATGTGCTTCACACTTTGTGGCAGTAGTTTGGGGAAGACCTGCATCAGGTGTCCATATACTTGTTGTCATATAGTGTATACATAGAATTATGTCACATCACATAAGAAATGTTTATAGCTGTTTTTCACGGTCTTTAAAGTCTTAACACAAATTTGTTCTGTTTTCTGAAGTAATAACTATATTTTATTGTATATTAATGTTTAATAAGGTTTCCTGCAGGTTCAGGCATGTAGGTCTGCTGTAGCTTTTTCTCAGTAGGATAGAAAAGAACCAGGTCATGTAAGTGAAACAGGAATTTGATCTCCTAGTCTCTTAATCATGCAGAGAAAGACTAGGAGCCTAGGAACTAAAATATTTAACAAACCATTCGCTGAATGAACAACAGATTCTAAGCAAAAAGGATAAACTGACAGCTGTGGAATTACATTTATTTTAACAATGCATTGTTTTTTTTTTGTTTTGTTTGTTTTTTTTACTTGTCCCATATAACATTAGTATTTGTGTCACTATTTTTAGTTTTCTTTGAAATCAGCTTACTTGGAGAAAAGAAATGTTGCTTCAGAAAAAAACAACAACAGTTAATGTTAATTAGTTAAGTAATTATCTTATATTATATTAATAACTTTTAATGTGCAGTTAATTTGTCTAGTCAAGCTGATTCCTGCCTGCCATGTAAACAAATAAGTACGTCCTCAGGAGATATTTGGTTTACCATGTTTCAATACTCTTTGGATATGACTCAAACCAAATCAGATTTGTACTGTTAACATTATGAACTGCAGCTTTTAATTTATTAACTGTCAACAGGGCAACTATATATTATATTATAGTAACTATATATTACCCAGTAAAAGAAAATAACTTAAGAATTGGGTTTTGCCATATACAGAATAAATGAATATATTAAAAGGGAGCAATTGTGTAATTTTTGGTGCTGGAAAAAATAAAGATTCAAAGGCTTAAAAAGTAATCTATGCAAGCCTGTTTAAAAAAGGGTTAATTGCCTTTCACTTGATAAATGATTATTTTGGTGGAGGTTTCTGCTTTGCTCCAAAATTCAAATGAGACATTGGGATACCTTGAGAAACCTCTTGATTTTGTTGTAAACATGGTATAGCATGCCCAGCAAAAAATGAAAGAATGTTGGGTTTTTCCTTCGTAATAACCTCCGGCGTATGCGTAGAGATTTCAGCCAATATTCTAAAAGTGGTAAAAATCCTTAGCTATTAGTTTTCTAGCATTATACATTTCTTTTTTAATATTAAGCAAAAGTGTTGAAGCTCAATCATACTGGTATCTCCTTACACAATCCAGCCATTCATATCAGTGAAATCTTTATCATTTTTTTTCTAATGCTTCATAAAATTATGCTCGCCTAGTAGATGCACATGTACAAAAACTGTGCACTGTTATTTTTACTTCAGGGATTCTGATCTTGTCTTTTTGTATGAACATTACAGGCTGCACAATCTCTGCACTGACAGCTATGCGAATAGTTTTTTTTTTTTCCTGGAGCGTATTTGAGCTTGTTAGTGTACAGCAGATAAGGAGGTGCAGTCAGTGCAAGTCACGGGATGAAACAACACCATGTTAATATGGTTCTGGAAACTGTAAAACAAGGAGAGGTCTTCTTGGGTATTCCTTATACTTTACCTGCCATTTGCTTTCCAATGAGAAATGTTGCCATAGAAACAAGCTGATCCATTTCAGGCACAAATTAACATCTTGCCATGCACATGATTTTTTTTTTTTTCCCTTTTATTCACTTTTTATTTATCACCTTCCCTATAGAGATAAATAAAATGTAAATACTGCAGTTAATCAACACATTCATACAGTTGTTCAAAATCGTGTGCTTTTTCTCTACAAGCATACTCCAGACAGCACACACAGCGAGTCTCACACAATCAACAATATCTCAAATTGTATGCAACATTAAGAAATGTATTCTGTAAACCTGACCACATAAACACATTCTCATTTAAGTGGTCCTGATGAATAAAATCAAAGTTCTAGTAAATTTCCCTTCTCTTTTATTTGTCTTTTTTTTGTTTTTGTTTTAAATACCAAATCACCCTTGATCATAATCCAAGTTTCGGAACAGGGAAGCTCACAATAACCTTTGGTATGCCACAAAAATTGACATTCCTCATTACATTCTACATCTATGCAGCTGATGTTCTACTTGGTTTACGTGATTATGCTACTATTAAGCATAAACACTTTTCCGATTTTTGGCACTAGAGAGAAATGAGCGTGGGATGAAACTAAGATCTACTGAACTGAAAGTGCTTTTATAGCTAATTACACACTTTAAGAAGTAGCTAGTCATCTATCATTCAGCTGAAATTTCTACTGTTTCACCTGCATCCCCTTCACCAGCGACATCTTGCTCGACAAACAAACAGCTGTCAGTGTTTACCAGCCTAAATCACAACAAATAATACTCTGAAGTTCAGGTTACAAGTGAACCATCTGAGTGTTTTAGCACCAGATTATACATCACTCTCTAGAACTAAATTAGGGAATTCATTGATGCTTTGTTTTCAAGATGCTACAAAAATTCAGTGCTTCTGGACATTTTAAATGCAAATAATCACTATTTAAGAGTAAATAACTTGATGACTCCACATATTCTTATTTTAGAGTGACTCTACTCTAACCAGGACTGAGACATGAATCCCACATAGAACTCAAAATATCAACCAGTGTCACTGCTCACAGACACTGAATACACTGTATCTACTGTATATTCCTTTTAGTTTGAGGCAAAACCACACATTGTATTGTTACCATGGAGACAGGTTCAATGTGACGACTGCATGACTTTCACAGGGAAAAGAAATAGTGTGAATCTGTTGAGGAAATAAAAAAATGTGAATTCTCAAAACCAGATATAAACTCAAGCCATGTCTAATTTTGTAAATGAAACACCAGGTTCATTTGAAGCATTGCTTATAGTGGGAGGAAGAAAACAAAAACTTTCATAAGTGTTAAACTCAAACAACTTTCACACGTGCTGACACTGGAAAAAAATTAGAGCACATTTATATGTGACCACTGTGTGGGACTGGGAGAACCACTACATTTCAGGGTGTTTATGTGCTTCGTCATAGCTGTCCAGACAGAAGGTAAGTGCACAAATATAAAGCATTCTGCATTTACTTCAGTATGTGGCCTTGTCTGTTTTTTTTTTGTTTGTTTTTAGCCTGACTAAACACAATTGCCACCACAACCCCAGACAACACCCTATGAAGACGGAATGTAACAATGACTGAAGCAGACTACAAGACCACAACAAACCCCTGGACAGTCACCACATCTGGCTTTTTCTTTCTCCTCCTTTCAATGCACTGCCTATTTCACAGCTTCATTTCCCTGTCCCAATTTTCTGCCCTCCGCAGTACTGTTTTATTGCATTGCATCCTCTGTTAAATTTTGTAGTTATATTGGGTATACACCAAATGACCCCATTTTCTTATATTTTCTGATACTGGTCTTCTCTCATGACCAGAAGTGGCAGCAAACAGAAAGATCTTAAAACATTTATGTGCTTTCAAATGTGCATTTAAAAAAAAAATAATAATAAATTCATTATTTAAGTTAAGAACAAAGCAAAGGTTTTCATGAACAACAATCGCATTTCACAGAATAAGCATAGGTAGAGATTCTTAGAAAGAATCGAACTGAGGAAGTCAGGAATGTTTGGGTGGAATATAAAAAAAAAACCTGTTAATGGAATGACAGGGTTGTAAAGAGTCAGATTAGCTGGTGTTTTAATCTGATCATGCAGCATGACTCAATATATATACACAGGGAAATGTCCTTATGAACTCTCAGCAGGAGGAGGGAACAAAGCCCTGATGTTTGTAACCATGACAACCCTGACCATTTGAGACAAGCCAAACAATTTCAGGTGCTATTTTGATAGCCTGTGACACTCATCTATGTGGAATGCTCTAGAACTCTCTGTCTACTTTAATCAGCATCATGCCCTGCAAAAATCTCTCCCAAACACACACACACACACCCCCAGGAGGCACAGAGACATACTTTAGTCTGAACAATGGCAAGTGTTAGAAACGCCTTCAATCCATCCTTTCTTTCTATGCAGAGATATGAAGCCTGCACACAATAGATTTCCCCCGTTTTCTATTGAATCATGCTGCAATTTCAATAGATCGTGTACAACTTGACTGATTTGATAAAGATAATCTCTTTTTGATCATCTTTAGGCACTGTTTCTCTCCTCCATACAACTCCTGATGACATTTTTTTTTAGGTAGTGTAAGCATTTTTTCATCAAAAACCTAAAAAAACTAATGAAATCACTTGTAACCCATGAAAATGATTAAAAAAAAAACCTGACCATTTTAGGCTACTTATTTAGAATTTTCAGCGCTCCTTCATCGTTCATTTTTTGTATCTGCCATGTAGTTATTCATTCTCATATTAATGAGAAAAGTTGTTGAGTAGGCAGGAATATAGTCTGGTGTTGCAACTGCACTTCATATAACCTTCCTCCTGACATGCTTCTTTTAGACAAGTGGTTGACTAGGAAGCAAGTTTTTGGCAGCACGACAGGGTTTTATCTCCACACCACACCGAGCCTAAAGTAAACTATGAATAAGGACACATCTGAAAGCACTGAAAAGCACATCATGGAGCCAGAATTGTAACAAGAACGCTCGAACGCTGCATAGGTTTGCTTGCGGAAAAAGGAGTGAACAAAACTGCACTTTTCAGTAACGACTGGCCCACTGCCCAATGACTAGGATAATAAAACAGATACATTTGAAAAGCAGCCATTGCAGTGCATCTAGGGAAAGAGTTTTACCATCAGGGACAAAGTCGTTTATATACAAATTGTGCCATTAACTAGGCACAAAACATTTTCAAAGCACTTTGTGCAAGTGAAACTTTCTAATATTCTTTTTTTAAATACTCTTCAATCAGTTAGTATTCCCACTCATCTGTCTTCATGTCCAGGTAACCAAGGATGTTCTGGGCATATTTCACTGCTTGTTTACGGGCTATTTTTGTTTCCTGGTCCCCCTGAGGGTCTACAGCATCCAGAGCCAGAAGCTGCTTGGTCAGCAACTCCTCAAGCACCATGTAGCTCTTGTCAGCTCTTTTGCCATCAAAGCCAAGCACTTGGTAATGCAGGTCAGACAGGCTGGCAAGGACACGCCACACTGCCACATGAGCTTGGGGTTCATCTGGTCCAGGGTTCCGACGAGCAAGGGTTTCCCGGAGGTCAAGATAGGTTATGACTGCCTGGATCTCTAGCACAGCCCTTCGCCTTGCTTCTCTAATGCAGGGGTTCCGCCCGGTGTCCACTTGGTCCAGACGAGTTAGAAGACTCTGAAGTTCTGCACCCTGGCCTCCTAAACCCTGTCTCATTACCTCTCCCAACAGTACAGAGACACGGCCTCGGATAGCCTCGATTTCACGGATGGAGTCATTTTGTGTCAAGTCATACCTGAAAACGAAAAAATGTGAACATTCCAATTTAGATACAGATGCACAGGCAAACTCCATTTTAATACACTCAAATAAAAGAGTCCTAGAAAATGTTTTTTTTAATACTGAAATAAAATAATTTCATTTTAACACCTTTTTTGATGCTGCCACAGTAGAGTAACTAATCCCTTTAGTAAAAAATTTTTATCTGCATGTGTGTGCTTATTACCTGCGAGTGTCATCTCCCTCCCCCTCCGAGTCGAGGTGTTTAAGGAGGCCGTTGATTTCTTCCACCACCTGCTTCCTGTAGTTCCTCACTGCTGTGTTACTGGACACATCCAGTGCGTCCAGCTCCACTAACAGCTCAGTGAGGACACGTGCTAGGTGGGCACAGCTATCCCGCCCACTCAGCCCCATTAGCAGAGCAACCAGCTGGCAGCGGGCACCACTCACCTGCAAAATACAATTATCAGTCAGTCTACGCATCTGCTGTAGTTCCCTAAAACAAAGTACAAAAGCCCAATAAGTAAAATAAAAACACTTTGTCTTAAACTGTTTCCAATTCAATTAAGGTTTTTCCCTATATTGCTAACCTGCACCATCACATGATTGATGCGCTGCACGGCCTCATGGGTCTCCTCAGACAGAGGCAGAGCAAGTGTGTGCGTGCGAACGCGGCTCTCAAGCACATCCTGTACGGCACAGACGCGGGTGAGAGCGCGGTAGCGAGCCTTCCTGAGCGGCACACTTCCGCCCGTCTTGATCTGGGCCAGGCGCATCGCCACATCCTGCACAGCCTCCACAAGGTCCTCCCCATTCTCCGCTGCATCCTGAGCCTGTCCTTCACGGAATGGAGCCACCACCCCCGACAACAGGAGCTTCTGTGCCTCCTGGCTCAGTTCCTCGATAGCTATCCGAGACGGGTGAGTGGCATTACCCTCCAGATAGCGCAACATCCCCTCCAACTCCCCTGCTGCACGCTTACGAGCCTGCTGCAGCTCCATCCGTCCCTCTGTATCCACCTTAAAGGTATAAGACACATATGATCATCAACTGGGTGTACATTTCAAAAACACATATATACACAAACACACAAATATACTATATGGGTCGTAAATATTAACCATTCAAACTGTTTCACTGACTTTACTATTGCCATTCGTCAAAGCAGGCATAAGCTTCAGCAAACAGTGTATAATAGTTATATATTTATATATCCAGCATGTCCAACTATTTAAATAATTCGCAACATGTCTATCAGATACCAGCTGGAACAACTCATCACTGAAAAGGACAGCAAAGGATTTATTTAAAACAGCTTTTAATTGTCTGCTTTATTAGCGAGCCAGGAACAAAAATGTAATAAGTGCTACTTAACTGACTACTGTAACATTTCACTCTTCTGCTTGTTTCCATTTCAGAAAATGACACTCATTAAAATAATAGTTTTCTCATATGCTCAAAACACACAAACACACCCACTGGGATTCTATCTTCTCTCTAATACGTTAAGAACTTGGTTGTATTTAGTGACAGCCTATATAAATAAAAAAAAAAAAATAAAAAAAAAAATAAATAAAGTCTTAACATATTTGAAAGAAGACAGAATCCCAGTATCATGTACCTGAATTCATGACACATTCCAGACACATTATTCAGGTGTGCATGGCACATAGTGTGCCTCATATTTTACCAGTGTATACAAAGGCATGTGCTATCTACAATCAAGACCGCCTCTCCCAGCTCCTGACCTGATCCACTTCTAGCTGGAGTCGTGTTAGTTCTCGCTCGAGTCGTTTGTACTCTCGGTCACTCTGCAGTCCACTGAAGGAAAACACTTGCTGCCCCAACATCATTAGTTCCCTCTGCAGCTCATCCAGGCGCACCAGGGTTGGGTGGGGCCCTGGGTATGGACCTTGAGGGACCATGTACGCCTGGAATGGCCCTGCCATGAACTGGGTCTGTGGCTGCTGTTGCTGTTGGTTGCCATGATCCATTGTCCTCTTCCCACCATCAAAGGGCTTCCCAAAGAGGCTAAAAGAGAAAGCGAGAAAGAGAGAAAAAGAGTGGGTGTGTGTAGGAGACAAATAGAGCGATAACGAAAGAAGAAAACACAGAGAATGAAATGAAAGTATTTGTAGAACGACAGAATATTCTGAAAATTATGATGGTAATAATTTAAGATGGTTCTGATGTTTCTGTAGGAACAATGTCAGCCTGTATTCTTTTAAGTCCTAAATCCACTCGGTCTCTTCTTTCCTTATTTACTGAAAAATCCTGAATAATGATGAAGTCTCACAAGTGTTGCTAGATCACACACTGCTGTGTATTTATAGGGCATTCAGGAAGGTAAACTGTTGACAAGAACTGAAGAAAATCATTATAAATTGAAACCCAAAAAACCTCGATATCCAGCAAATATCTGGTCATCACAGAAAACAAAAGCCATTGCTTGCTCAACCTGTGCAAAAACATAATCATTTAAAGAAACATTTCCCACAGGAAGGCATTTTAGCCAGTTGGATTTCAATTCATCGTGTACGACGAGTCTACAGTGTGATACCGCCTACAATAGAGCAGTAATACTTACGAGCTCTGCTCCAGAGGGGATATCCAATGACAAGTAAATGCTCTTAAGAGCCAGCAAAAAACACACACAAGCAAAGCTCAATACATTACCTTCCCACAGATTTAAAGACCCGTGGAAAACATTTTATTGGCAGCCGAGAGCCGCTG
The DNA here is from genome assembly GCA_024362625.1 of Silurus asotus. Classification (NCBI taxonomy): domain Eukaryota; kingdom Metazoa; phylum Chordata; class Actinopteri; order Siluriformes; family Siluridae; genus Silurus; species Silurus asotus. The sequence continues at coordinate 108,793 of MU596817.1, forward strand.
CTTTTATTCAGCAGAGATGCGGGTGATGTCACAGTCGCAGGTCACAGACTCGGCTGTTAAAGTGACAGAATCGGTTTTCCAGACCGTGACTTGTAGAAAGTACGACTCTGTTTTAATGCCACGTTAAAAAAAAAAAAAGACAATATAAGATTACGAGAATAAAGTCGTAGCACTACAAAAATAAAGTCTACGACTTTTTTTAAGCGTGCTACGACTTTTTTTCGTAGTGCTACACCTTTAAAGTCGTAGCACTACAGGTAGTCGTCGACTTACGACCACAAGCCGCGGCGTACGACAGTGCGTACCAGCTTCCGGCAGCACTAGCATCTCCGTGATTTTGAAAGATAAGGAAAGAATTCGTGAATCAAAATGGTGTAGAGATGATAGAAATGCCATAAAATGAACAAATACTACTTAAAGATTTTTATAACATCATTCCACAGTACTGTACATATAGCCTACTCTACTTACGACCTGTCGGAACCAATCGTGGTCGTAAGTCGACAACTACCTGTATAAGAATAAAATCGTAGCATGATAAAAAAAAATAAAGTCGTAGCACTATGAGAATAAAGTCGTAGCAGCACTGGCTGGAGTACAGGCGTAAACATAATCTTGAGAAACACCTTGGAGTCAACCACTAGTCGACAATTCGGAATGCACGTAAGAGACAGTTTCTGTCTGATCTTGACTGTTAAATCTGATATTTGAAGAGGATATGTTGTTTTTCGAAAGAAAGATACACTGTCAGATTCTATGACCATTGTATTTTGTAACTTTGGAGGGTGCTGTTGCTCAAATATATGAATGAGTAATTTTCTGTACAGTTCAATTAACACATCTGCCTCTCCAAAGCACAACAGACTCCAAACGCGTTCACAGTAATGTGCATAGCGCGTTCACACGTGGACATTTAATGATCGATGGCTGCTGATGTTTGAATTCTCCTATTATTTTGTAATTTCTATGTAACAATAAAACGCTATCGTATGAAAGCCATTTGTATGGATGTCTAATTAAAGAAGGAAAGCTAATGCAAACTGTATAGTTATACAGATAATTAAGGACATTCCTGTCAAAAAGGCCTTAAGTTCTTTCGGAAGTATAGTTCTTCCACAAGTATCAGATATGCTGTTGCTGTTTTGTCCACTGCTATCAACGTGTCTACTGCTTCTGTAAAGGATGAATTCGCTATTGTACTCTGTTGCTATGAAGGTGCTGAATGAAGTGATGAGCCAATCTTTTCTTCCCCAGTGTATTTGATCATGCCTCTTTCGGAAGGATTGTCTTTCATTGAAACACACCATTTACAATGAAGAAAGTAAAGAGCTGAAGAGTCCGTTGTTGGCCACGTGCTTGCACTTCTTATCTGAAGGTGATGTGTAAAATGAAAAAGCTGTTAACACAAAATTCTGATGATCGTTCAAGATTGTCATTGAGTGGAAATTTTTGACATTTTTGTAAACCCTCTTAAAATGCTTCTTACAAAGCCACTTCTTCGTTGCCCAGGCGGTGTGTTTGGGATCATTGTCATGTTGAAAGACCCAAGCCATGTTTCATTTTCAATTCCCTTGCTGATGAAAGGTTTTTTACTCAAAATCTCATGATACATGGCCCCATTCATTCTTTCCTTTACACGGATTAGTCGTCCCGGTCCCTTTGCAGAAAAACAGGCCCAAAGCATGATGTTTCCACCCCCATGCTTCACAGTAGGTATGGTGTTCTTTGGATGCAAACTCAGCATTCTTTCTCCTTCAATCATGACAAGTTGAGTTTTTACTAGGGATGCACCAAATATTCGGCCACCGAAAATTTCCGGTTGAAAGACTTTGATCACCGAAACAGTTTGTTGTGATGACGCAAACAGAAACTGCGTCTGCAGCAACATGTGTGGACGTATTTCAGTATATCTGAGAAAGACCCACGGATAGCGAATTGCAAAACATGTAATGCCGAAATTTCAAGAGGAGGTGCGTCTGCACGTCAGGTTTAATTTATCAGCTGAAATCCAAACATCCTGATCGCTATGCTGAATATGAGAGGAACGCGGCACAGAAAAGCAAAACCCCTCCGAGCACTCCTTCTGTGGCGGACGTTTTTGAAAAGGCAAGGAAGTTTTCCAGTGATAGTGTCATGGCAAAGGTCATTAAACAAAAATATTATAGAATTCATTGCCTTAGATGATCAGCCATTCTCTGGCATAGAAGATGTGAGGTTTCGCAGGCTGATCGAGTACATTAAGCCCCGTTATGCCATACCGAGCAGACGACATTTTTCAGAGGTGTGTTTACCTGAGCTGTTTAATATTGTTGCAACTCACGTCCATAAGCATATAACTGCAGATATTTCAGCAATCAGTTTCAGAACAGACATTGTTTGAATTTTATTCTATCCTGTGCATTGTTGCAATGTGCTATAAATAAAAATTTTCATCATTTGTAATTGATTTATTCATTGAAACTTTTATATTAATTTATGCGAATGAAAAAAAAAATAATAATAATAATTGCCATATTTTCTTTCAGTGTTTCGGTTTTCGGATTTCCAATCCTCTTCTGGATCATCCAAATGCTCTCTAGCAAACTTCAGACGGCCCGGACATGTACTGGCTTAAGCAGGGGGACACATTTGGCAATGCAGGATTTGAGTCCCTGGTGGCGTAGTGGGTTACTGATGGTAGCATTTGTTACTTTGGTCCCAGCTCTCTGCAGGTCATTCACTAGGTCCCCCTATGTGTTTCTGGGATTTTTGCTCACCGTTCTTGTGATCATTTTGACCCCACGGGGTGAGATCTTGCGTGGAGCCCCAAATCGAGGGAGATTATCAGTGGTCTTGTATGTCTTCCATTTTCTAATAATTGCTCCCACAGTTGATTTTTTTACACCAAGCTGCTTACCTATTGCATCTTCAGTCTTCCCAGCCTGGTGCAGGTCTACAATTTTGTTTCTGGTGCCCTTTGACAGCTCTGTGGTCTTGGCCATAGTAAAGTTTGGAGTCTGACTGTTTGAGGTTGTGGACAGATGTCTTTTATACTGATAACGAGTTCAAACAGGGGCCATTAATACAGGTAACAAGTATAGGACAGAGGAGCCAGGTCTGCGAGAGCCAGAAACCTTGCTTTTTTGTAGGTGACCAAATACTTATTTTCCACCATAATTTGCAAATAAATTCTTAAAAATCAGACAATGTGCTTTTCTTTACTAAATATATATATATTATACAGTGAGGAAAATAAGTATTTGAACAACCTGCTATTTTGCAAGTTCTCCCACTTAGACATGGAGGGGTCTGAAATTGTCATCGTAGGTGCATGTCCACTGTGGGAGAGATAATCTAAAAAAACAAAATCCAGAAATCACAATAGATGATTTTTAAACAATTTATTTGTATGATACAGCTGCAAATAAGTATTTGAACACCTGTCTATCAGCTAGAATTCTGACCATCAATGACCTGTTAGTCTGCCTTTAAAATGTCCACCTCCACTACATTTATTATCCTAAATTAGATGCACCTGTTTGAGGTCGTTAGCTGCATAAAGACACCTGTCCACCCCATACAGTCAGTAAGAATCCAACTACTAACATGGCCAAGACCAAAGAGCTGTCCAAAGACACTAGAGACAAAATTGTACACCTCCTCAAGGCTGGAAAGGCTTGGTGAAAAAAGGTCCACTGTTGGAGCAATTATTCGAAAATGGAAAAAGCTAAACATGACTATCAATCTCCCTCGGACTGGGGCTCCATGCAAGATCTCACCTCGTGGGGTCTCACTGATCCTAAGGAAGGTAAGAAATCAGCCCGGAACTACACGGGAGGAGCTGGTCAATGACCTGAAAAGAGCTGGGACCACCATTTCCAAGGTTACTGTTGGTAATACACCAAGACGTCATGGTTTGAAATCATGCATGGCATGGAAGGTTCCCCTGCTTAAACCAGCACTTGTCCAGGCATGTCTTAAGTTTGCCAATGACCATTTGGATGATCCGGAGGAGTCATGGGAGAAAGTCATGTGGTCAGATGAGACCAAAATAGAACTTTTGGGTCATAATTCCACTAAACGTGTTTGGAGGAAAAAGAATGATGAGTACCATCCCAAGAACACCATCCCTACTGTAAAGCATGGGGGTGGTAGCATCATGCTTTGGGGCAATTTTCTGCACATGGGACAGGGCGATTGCACTGTATTAGGGAGAGGATGACCGGGGCCATGTATTGCGAGATTTTGGGGGACAACCTCCTTCCCTCAGTTAGAGCATTGCAGATGGGTCGAGGCTGGGTCTTCCAACATGACAATGACCCGAAGCACACAGCCAGGATAACCAAGGAGTGGCTCTGTAAGAAGCATATCAAGGTTCTGGCGTGGCCTAGCCAGTCTCCAGACCTAAACCCAATAGAGAATCTTTGGAGAAAGCTCAAACTCTGTGTTTTTCAGCGACAGGCCAGAAACCTGACTGATCAAGAGAAAATCTGTGTGGAGGAGTGGGCCAAAATCCCTCGTGCAGTGTGTGCAAACCTGGTGAAAATCTACAGAAAACGTATGACCTCTGTAATTGCAAACAAAGGCTACTGTACCAAATATTAACATTGACTTTCTCAGGTGTTCAAATACTTATTTGCAGCTGTATCATACAAATAAATAGTTAAAAAATCATACATTGTGATTTCTGGATTTTTTTTTAGATTATGTCTCTCACAGTGGACATGCACCTACGATGACAATTTCAGACCCATCCATGATTTCTAAGTGGGAGAACTTGCAAAATAGCAGGGTGTTTAAATACTTATTTTCCTCACTGTATATACACACATACATACATACATACATACATACACACACATACATACATATACACACACACACACACACACACACACAGTTCCAGAAAAGTTGGGACACTGAACAAACTGTGACTAAAAGAAGGAATGCAATAATTTACAAATCTCATGAACTTATATTTTATTCACAATAGAATATAGATAAAATATCAAATGTTGAAAGTGAGACATTTTTAAATGTCATGCCAAATATTGGCTCATTTTGGATTTCATGAGAGCTACACATTCCAAAAAAGTTGGGACAGGTAGCAATAAGCAGAGGTGGGAGACTCGAGTCATATGACTTGGCTTGAGTCAGACTTGTGTCACAATTTTCTGGACTTACTTGACTAGATCTCTGAAAAGACTCGACTTGACTTTAGACTTGCTCCTTGTGACTTTAGACTTGACTCGGACTTGTGCCTATTTACTTGAAATGAATTGTGAAAAATATTTTTTTTCAATTACTGTGATTTGTTTTTATATATTTAAGAATGAACTATATACAGTGGAATCCGGTTATGTCGGCCCCCTTCAGCGTGTCAGGTGTTTTTTTCGGCCGCTTTCTCTGAAGCTCCGCTTTAATCGCGCAAATATGGTGCTCGTTTAGCATCATCACCAGCTCCTATTTAAACTTCCACACTCTCACTGTCCGTTATTGTTGGTATATGTTGGTTCACGGCGGTCATTGTTATCGCTAATGCGTATCCCGGCACGTGTCTTCCCGCCGGCACTCTCTCAACGGCTGCGTTTTTCTTCCCAAAGCTCATCGCGGATTCCCCCTGATCCTGCCGGTGTTCATTCTATGATTTTGGATGGTCATCCCGCTTTCGCCTCCCGTTCATCGCATAACATTTAATAACAAAAGGCATATGTGCACTAACTAACAGCAGATATTCACCAGTTGTCATGAACCCACCTGCCACGCCTCCTTCAGAGGCTGTCATTGCCTCTGCGCGCTCCCAAGCTTGCAGCGCAAATCATGCATAGCTGAAGCGCTTTACTCACTCACCCCCGGCTCCCACGGCTGCGCTTTTCTTCCCAAAGCGCATCGCGGATTCCCCCCCGATCCTGCCGGTGTTCATTCTATGATTTTGGATGGTCATCCCGCTTTCGCCTCCTGTTCATCGCATAACATTTAATAACAAAAGGCATATGTGCACTAACTAACAGCAGAGATTCACCAGTTGTCAGGAATCCACCTGCCACGCCTCCTTCAGAGGCTGTCATTGCCTCGTTACTCACTCACCCCCGGCTCCCATATAAACCGCTCACTCACCCACACTCGGGGTCCGTTATTATATGTGTTCATGCGTGGTCGTGTGTATGCTGCACCCGCTACATACCGTCTCCCTCCGGACTCCTTGCTCACTCCACGGTTGCGTTTTCCTTCCCCAGCGCACTTTGGACTTTCAACGATTCCCCGTCGCTTCCTCTGCGCCGCGCTTCCTCGATAACGCACCGTTGATGTTATTATTGGACTGCCACTTGCCGGATTATCCCGATCTACGCAGGTATTTTGTGTTGGCTCTGCCTTTGTTAAATAAAGTTTCTGTTTGCCGTTACTCCGGCTTCCGCCTCCGCACCACGCCTAACACCAGTATACAATACAACACCTGTAGCAGCTGTAAGACTTCATTTTTCCGCCACTTCCGTGAGTTTTTCTGCGGCTGCACCAAGATAACCCACGTTAAATGGCAAATCTTTTTCCCCTTGTGCTCGAGATAACCGATAAAAAATGCTTAGAAAAAACGAGAATTTGGCGGTTCCACTTCAAAAACGTCGACTTAATAGGGTTGTCGAGGTAACCGAGGGCGAGATAACCGCGTTCCACTGTATTTTCCAATTGTCGGCGAACCCAAGCTACTCTTCCGCATGCGTAAACCGCTAGACGCTAGATCCCTCAGCAGATCCCTCCGCGGACAAGACGACATGAACACCGCAACAACACCAGCCCCAGCCACGAGGATAATAAAGTTTGGGTTTAGAGATTACGCATACATGGCCAAGAAATGAACGGCTGTGTGTAATATCTGCAGTGCCAAGATAAGTGATTCATCGGCCACAACTTCAAATTTCATTTGTCACTTCAAGTTGCACAGTGAGAAGTAAGTAGTGGTTGGTCAGGTGATCAGGTGAGCCAAAGGAAGCTTAAATTAAAAGCGGAACTTGCCAGAATAGACAATGTGTCAGTGACCGTTGACATTTGGTCTGACCGTAAAATGAGGGGCTTTTTAGGGGTCACAGCACACTGGCTCAACATTGAAAATGACAATCTGAAGCTACAGTCAAACTTGTTAGCATGTGACCAGTTCAAAGGATCACACACACTGGTGAAAACATATGTGAAAATTTTCAACAAATATGTGATGAGTATCACATCAAGAAGAAGATTTCACATGTGATATGCGATAATGCGGCCAACATGAAGAAAGCCTTCACTGTCTGCTTTCCAGGACCATAGGAGAAGGTGGAGGATAGTCCTGATGACGCAAAGATGTGGAATGATGTGTCTGTAGAGGAGCAAGAGATGAACTTTGAAATCACAAACCAGACTCCAGTGTTTTGCTCATACCATGCAGTTGGTCATAGAGGATGGCCTTAAAGACACAGAAGTTGCAAGTGCCAGTTTGTCAAAGTCCTCAAAATTGAGCTCATTGCTCCACACCAGTTCTTCTTTTAAAGAGAACTTTGATTCGGAGTTCGGTCAACATGGAATCCCAGACTTGGAGATTTTACGGCGTTGCCAAACCTGATCAGTTGTTACTTTTTGGATAAATTGTAACTTTCTAAATAGTTTTCATTTATATTTTACGGAATGATGTGTCTGTAGAGGAGCAAGAGATGATGGATAGAACTTTGAAATCACAAACCAGACTCCAGTATTTTGCTCATACTTTGCAGTTGGTCATAGGGGATGGCCTTAAAGACACAAAAGTTGCAAGTGCCAGTTTTTCAAAGTCCTCAAAATTGAGCTCATTGCTCCACACCAGTTCTTCTTTCAAAGAGAACAAAGAGAGAGTTCGGTCAACATGGAATCCCAGCTTCAGTGACTACTCGATGGAATTCCACCCTGAGACAGTTAAAAGCAATCCTTGCATGTGAAAACCAAAGACTTGGTGTAGTTTTTTCAAATGTTGGCCATAAAGAACTGATCTTCACATCACGAGAGTGAAGCCAATTACAAGAACTTGTCCGCATCTTACACCCCTTTGCAGAGGCCACCGATCTTACAATTAAGACCTTCTCAGACCCTCTCTACCTGAAAGCTGCATTACTTGACCCCTCCTTTGGCACCATGTGGTTAATGCATGATGTCTTGGCTCCTGATTGGACCAAGTAGGTAGTGTCTACAATGATTAAAGGTAGTTTTGTAATTAAATAATATTGTTCAATTTGAAATATAACACGAATTGGTCTATAAATTATTTTAGTGTAAAGGTCATGTCTGTAACTCAGTAACTAACTATAATTTATAATCCATACATATCTTCATCATTTTGCAATGAATGTTCTGTGTTTTTCAGACCTAATTATCGAAGAGGCACACAAGACCACGCCATCTCCATCTTCCACCAGTAACCCTGAAGTCCAAGTTGGAGAGCCAGAGGCAGGGCATCAATCAGGACTTTTCACAGGTTACCGCAAAAAAACAGAAAACCTATTCGTGCTCTAGTCCGCTTATCTAGCTTAACCACTACCTTGACATTTGTGATTGACAGAATGCTCTTCAGTTTTGGTCTATAAATAGGAATGCATTGCCCTCTTTATTTAAGGTGACTACCAGGCTTATGGCAATTCCAGCATCTAGTGCACCAGTTGAACGTGTATTCAGCCATGGGGGAGTGATAATGCAACCCCATCCCTCACAAATGACCGATAAAGTTTTGTCCAGTTTGATTTTTAGCAAATGCAATTCACTGTAATGTTCTTAGTTTTTTTTTTTAAGCTTGTTCACGTTGGCCTGATTGGATTACATTGAAATGTTGAATGTTTTGTTAAGTTTACACTTTCATAGGGGACATCAAAGCAAAATAACTATATGTAGGGCTAGCACAAGATGGGAAACGTTTTATTAATTTTTGTTTACTTGTTCATTTAATTTATTTTTATTTTAGAGCATTTAAAGTGCTTCTTAACGATATTTTATTACACACAAGTTAATTTCTTTATTTTTGTAACCCATCATCAGCCCTCCGTGTCTAAATAAGTAATAAAAGTCCCTGAGTTAAAAAATGTGTCAAACTAATCTGTGTGCGACTTGGTATGACTTGATGACTAAGTTGCAACTTGACTTGACAAGGAGTATGACTTGACTTGACTTAACCCTTACAACAGAATGAGTTGACTTGACTTGCAATTGATCTTACTCCCACCTCTGGCAATAAGAGGCCGGAAAGGTTAAATGTACATATAAGGAACAGCTGGATGACCAATTTGCAAACTTATTAGATCAATTGGTAACATGATTGGGTATAGAAAGAGCCTCTCAGAGTGGCAGTGTCTCTCAGAAGTCAGGATGGACAGAGGATCACCAATTCCCCCAACTCTGCATCGAAAAATAGTGGAGCAATATCACAAAGGAGTTTCTCAGAGAAAAATGTATCATCATCATCATCATCTACAGTGCATAATATCATCCAAAGATTCAGAGAATCTGGAACAATCTCTGTGTGTAAGGGTCAATGCAGGAAAAGCATACTGGATGCCCGTGATCTTCGGGCCCTTATACGGCACTGCATCACATACAGAAATGCTACTGCAATGGAAATCACAACATGGGCTCAGGAATACTTCCAGAGAACATTGTCTGTGAACACAATCCACCGTGTCATTCGCCTTTGCCGGCTAAAACTCTATAGGGTAAAAAAGAAGCCATATCTAAACACGATTCAGAAGCGCAGGTGTTTTCTCTGGGCCAAGGCCCATTTAAAATAGCAAAGTGGAAAACTGGTCAGACGAATCAAAATTTGAAGTTCTTTTGGGAAAACTGGGACGCTATATCATCCGGACCAAAGAGGATAAGGACAACCTAAGTTGTTATCAGCGCTCAGTTCAAAAGCCTGCATCTCTGATGGTATGGGGTTGCATGAGTGCGTGTGGCATGGGCAGCTTACACATCTGGAAAGGCACCGTCCATGCTGAAAGGTATATCCAAGTTCTAGAACAACATATGCTCCCATCCAGACGTCGTCTCTTTCAGGGAAGACCTTGCATTTTCCAACATGACAATCCCAGACATACTGCATCAATTACAACATCATGGCTGCATAGAAGAAGGATCCGGGTACTGAAATGGGCAGCCTGCAGCCAGATTTTTCACCCATAGAAAACATTTGGCGCATCATAAAGAGGAAGATGCGACAAAGAAGACCTAAGACAGTTAAGCAACTAGAAGCCTGTATTAGACAAGAATGAGACAACATTTCTATTCCTAAACTTGAGCAACTTGTCTCCTCAGTCCCCAGACGTTTGCAGACTGTTATAAATAAGAAGCCACACAGTGTTAAACATGGCCTTGTCCCAACTTTAAGATGTGTTGATGCCAAGAAATTTAAAATCAACTTATTTTTCCCTTGAAATGATACATTTTCTCAGTTTATACATTTGATGTCATCTATGTTGTATTCTGAATAAAATATTAAAATTTGCTTCCACATCATTGCATTGTGTTTCAACTTTTTTGGAATCGGGTTTGTTTGTCTGTCTGTTTGTCTGTCTGTCGAACTATCTATCTATCGAACTATCCATCTAAATGATTGTGCAAATCTGTTTGTACCTTGTGAGGATTTAGCATTACATCATTTTAAAATTGCTGAGATAAGCACCTAAATCACTAAGTAAAAAAAGCATATAAAGATACATTCATCAATTTAGAAAATCCGAGAGCTGTCATATTGTTCTTCAAAATGTTCAAAGCACGACGAAAATGGGAAGGGACTTTAAGTACCTGAAGTAAAGGAAGCACAGGGACCAAACAATAGCTTAAATCTGCAGTCTAGAATTTTAAATATCTTTTGTGTAGGACAAAAATAGACAGATGCAGCAGGCTGGCAAGCAGGCACTAATTACACTTTGGTTCTGTGCAGTGAATATATCCTGCTGAAATTAACATGTTAAAAAGAAAGAACTGACTGAGGTCAACATCGATCAGCTTATAATGAGTGGTATTAGTAAGAGACATCTCTACTTCTTTTACAGGCTCCGAATCGGTCACTTTTGACTTCACGTGGAGATCGTCCAGGATTATTTGTTAGATTTGTGTCTGAAAAATCAATAAGGTTTCCACTGACAAGTGTGGATCTCACCCATTCATTTTTGTGTAACAACCTTCTTAGTAAACGACTGTAGGGAAAGTAGTCTACTCGTCTTATGTGATTATATAACCAGCTAAAGGCAAATCGATTTAAGTGGAACAATCTATTATCCCTCGGTCATTCGTTGCATAATTAACATTAAACATGATCAAAGATGACCTGACTGAATAACTGTGTTATTACCAGTTTTACAGTTTAAACCTGTACATGCTCGAAGACATGTTTAGCTTCATAAGGTACTCATGTAACCTCACTCTCATTTACTTATTTCATGGGCTTTACCTCTTGGTTTCAGGTGAACATGACATCATGCATAAAAATAGCTGCCATTCAAAAGAAAATTCTGCAGGCTTTTTTATTTCTTCTGAAGGTCTAAAAAACATGAAATGACAGCTCATGCTTAACATTGGGTGTACATGTGTTGGGTTCGAAAGGTTGATCGACCTGCTCCACACCTCTGCTTTGCAAGCGTCAAGCAGATGAAGCTCTGATTAGATTGTGGTGTGGGCCTGCTACAGGTCTGATTCCCTGGAGAGGATGGGCACAACGTGACAGCTATGGATGATGTGCTAGCGAGGGTAGGGTGGGGTGAGGTAATCCCAATGCATCCACCTAATATTATTATTATGACTACTATTATTAGGAGAACGCCTATATGTAGGACGATGCACATCAGGTCAACACCCAAGATATTAATGCGCTTTTTGCTTGGTACGGGATCCAGTAGCTGATCAGAATCTTGCTACCACGTAAAATCAACCATCTTTTGCACAAATAATTCTCATTCACATGTGGACAACGACGCACATTGAAGGCAGTGCTACTCCTACACACACACACACACATGCCTCAGTGGGTTCACACCGCCCTGCATCTAGCATGCACCTCTGGGCAGAGAAGACCATTTGCCAGCTCACCGTGCGAGAATTAAAACGAGAAAAGGCAAATGTCACACCACCTTCTGAGACTCGCAGGCTATTTCTCACCTTTTCAGCGTGCCGAAGACGTTCGCGCACATTTCTGCGGAGCTCCGTTTCCATAAGCAAGACTAAACAAACGCGAGCGATCTGCGCGGTGACAGCTCTAATTCTGCAGCAGCTGCTCTATACAAGGGATTTAAAGGGTCAGGATGAGCTGCATCATGTCCCGCCCATCATTCGGACGATACCAAGTTACTGAAGAGGGGGAGCAGTCAGCTTTTTGGTCACTCCAGTGACATACAAAAAGACCAATAAGGTAACATAACTGCATCAACGCGAAAATCTGACATTACATATTAAAATGTCACATCCTGTAATAACACATGCTGTCCTTAGATTTAAAAACTATTTCAGAGAATCAGTCATGCCGCCATTCCCGAACACGGAAAGTGGGAAAACCTTTTATGTACACCAGCTAGCTGCTAGCTTATCGTGCTGTCAGACAGTTAGCTAGAAAGCTAGCCGTGAATTTTATTTTCTAAACGGTTTAAACAGTCGTTAATTTAATGTAAACATATAACCGGTCAATATTTGTACGCTTTTGGGTCATTTGGGAAAAAAAAAACATTCCCATTTTGTGTGTTTCCGCTTTTATAATATACAACAATCACCAGGATGGACAGAAGTTACATGTATTAGCGCAGAACAAAACATCAAAACAAAACCAAAGCAGATCGTGTAGTAGTTCAACACCGGGTTATTTTATATATCATTCATTTATACTACTTTCTGATATTCCATTATTTCACCAAGGGGTTTATTATTAGCTACCCACCTGCATAACCAGCGTACAGCCATCGGGCACTTGTGTTGTGTTGTGAGCACCACCACAGCGTCACTACTGCGCATTACCACCTGTGACCACCGGGGACACACAAACACAAACACACACACACACACACACACACACACACAAACACACACACACAGGTCAACACGACACACCACAAATCATCTCATCTGCTTAATAAACGCAATAATACAAAAACTATATATAAAAACTAATATGTTTATATTTCTGCTGAACCTTTCTCAGTGTTGGTCACTTATTGTATACTCACCCCTATACAAAACCTTTCCCAAATTACTATAACCTAATTAAATATAAAAAAAAAAAAACCTTTCTATGCATTCTTTTGATCAAGGATGACAGAAATAAAAAATGAAATACTTTTCTTTTTTTGGTTATATTTTATCTCTACTGAAACACACACTGTAGGCCCTGACTCATCTTCACATCTTTCAACTTATTCAATCAAATCAAAAGTTGTAAGATACCTAAATATTTTTCTCTTGTGTATTAGTTGTATTCCTGCTCCAGAGCATTTCGTTTTAAGAGATCTCATTAAATTGTACAGAACACAAATGACTTTTATTTTAAAAGCGACCAGGCAGAAACCACGTGAGAAATGAAGGCAGTTGATTGTGGCTCAATGTGAGGCAGAACATGAGAGCCAGCTAGAGGTCTCTGTACGAGTTTATATTAGTAGAAATATAAATTAAAATGAATATAAGAACAGCAGGATGCGTGTTGTTTCGGTCTCGGTGTTTAACACGTGATGTTTTGACGGCTGTGCGTCATATCAGTGACCAAACCGCTCCGGATACAGAGGTGTGTAGCTAACCAGCTAATCACTAATACCCATGTAGCATCAACAATACCCAGGAAGGCTTTACTTCACACCATAGACACGCACTGAAGGATAAAAAAAAAGCTGTTAACAAAATGTCTCAAATGATTCTTAATTTTATAAAAAAATAAAATAAAAAAAAAAAACCACATTGAGAGCTTTAACCGTTTCCGGTTATACTGTATACGTGTTTCCCAATATATGTGGGCTTTAAATGTTTAGGTGTAAATGTGAACTAACCCTCAGATTTTTCTTTTTTTTTTTAAGCTCATAGAGAGATTAACTATTAATCTTTTACTTTTTAAAAATTACATTTTGAATGAAACCCCACACAGTATTGTGTAAAGGTTTTAGGCAGGTGTGAGGAAATGCTGTGAAAAAGGATTGCTGTCTAAAATATATCATTCAATTGTTAATTTCGAATTTTGGTTCATTTACAACGTGCAAAATGAGCAAACAGAAGAAAAATCGTAATCAATATTAGGTGTGAATCCCCTGTGGCTTTTAAATTCTTAGACTTGTACACTTGTCAGGGATTTTGTAGGATCAGAGTCACGTGTCTGATTAATCAACGATACCAAGCAGGTGCTGATGATAAGCAATTCAATATGTAACCCATATGTAGACACATTTATTCAGTAAAACAGAAACAGCTGTGTAAGAGGCTTAAAACTGGTTGCGGAACCGCATCAGCCAGTGCTCTCCCAGACGCAGACTGAGAATTCAAGATATGCATTTCAAACTATTGTGAAGCAGCATCATGCTTTCTTTACTCTGACGTAGGAAAATGTCTAACTGTGCCATCAGCACAGAGCTTTTGGAAACCAGTGAGACTCAGGTACAGTGGTCCCCCGGACCTCGTCTTAAAATGTAACCCCTGCAGCCCCTATGGTACCTGTTCTATTTTTAGATGCTTGGTCATATTTGTAGCATTGCCATAGTGGCATATTGTTTTTTGACAAATGTCAAATGAAGCTCTATCACTTCTTTCTCACTGAGTGAAGTAACTCCAGATTATGCTTTTTTTTTTTCTTTCAGTCATGATCGCATCCATGCACTCAAATCCCTTTTTAAACCTGCACTGAGTGTGCTCTGACTGAGCACACAATAGACAGCGGTTGATGTCAATTATTTCCTAATGCTTCTTACTGTGCTGAACCGTTCCTCTCTCTCTTAACGCCAGCCAACTTTAAATACTGCTTATATTCCTTTACATGACTAAACTTCTAAAGCCTGATGAAGTTGGCGGTGTTTTGGCTGCTTCTCACCTCGTAGACTTTTTTTTTTCACACTTTGCTGACTGCTAACGTACATTTTTAGCAGCAAACTTTTAATCTCTCATCGACCCTTCTGGATCGGCCTTTATAGAGAACGCCGATCAAACCTCCCAACGCGATTATTGGCTGATTATGATCAGCAAGCAATTAATCGGAGCATCCTTTAAACACACACTCACACACACACTGAGAGAACTTTACACTTTAGTAATACTTGCTTGTTCATATTTTTGTTGTATTCCACAAAATGATTGTATGTCAGTACAGGTGTAAAGATAAACGTAAGTTTTTCGGTACAGGGCTTTTCACTTCAGTACACATTTGTACCGAATGCAGTCCTTTTTACATGCGGAACATAGTTAAAATCTGAGTTTCCTCAGGTTTAGTCAAGTGCGTTTAGTCTCTGCTTCACGTTTTGAGTGCTTTGAGCATTTTTTTTACCATTTATTTTTGAACTTCAAAACACTGCTAGGGGTATAAAAATAATCTAGAGTTAGTGTAGTGTTACTGTGCACTCACTCTGTACCGGAAATATTTTTTTTGTTTGTCACAAACATAGTTATATGCAAAAAAATGAAATCTCGACTCCAAAAGCATCAGCATTAGCCACTTCCTGGTTAGCGGCTAACGCTGGTGCTAATGATTCTTTAGCGTTTTATGTCCAGCTTCAAGAATTTCTCCTAAAAGAGGAAAAACCTGACAATTTTGCATATGGAGGGAGTGAATGAATAAAGAATGGAAGGAATTAAGTAGATCATGACTTTAGAAAATTTTATATTTAAATGTAAAACACATCGGTATTAACCTAATCGAGTCTAACAAATGTAAACTATTTAATAGAATTTTAACGATTTATTAAAAACATTTTTTAATTAAATTTGTTCCAATTTAATTGATGACTCAATTTAATCAATATAATAAAGTGTGTTGCATTTTGATTTGTTCTATTTTTATAAAATATTATTTTATATATTATTTACCCAGGCAGGCATTTTATTTAAAATAGTTTTTAATATGTAAACTGTTCAAAAGTTGATCACAAATTTAAAAAATAATAAATTGCGTTGATAAAAAGTTACAAGTAATTTTATGTTTTGCGTTTCTTCCCCCTAACCGTATAGAAATTAACCGTGAACTTAAAATCTGAGGTACGTACCGAACCGTGAATTGCCATTACCCCTATGTGTCAGTAAATTCTGCATTCCTTTACGTGGTTTTCATTACAAATTATATTTTATAATTCATCAGTTTTTTAATGTTTTGCATATCTAACCCTTTTTTTTGCTTAAATTAAAGTGTGAAGTCCATTCCAGCTTAAGTGTACATGTTTGTAAAAAATACAAAATAAAACCCCTCTGATCCACTGTAGATCATTTGTCACTCCACACACTGCAACAAGTAGAAGAGATTTTGCATGAGGGAAAAGTAATTAGTGTGTGAGAGATGTTTTGCTGATCCTAATACTGTACTGATATTATTTGTTTGGTTATGGAATTTCATTCAGTGTTTTTAAGTTGTTTTCTCTTAATCTAAATACTGTATTATGTAGACTGTTCTGGCTGACTGTTGCTTCATATTTTATTTGCTTTAGAAAACCAGATTTATCCCAGCACCAACATCTAAATATGACTGGATTGGGCCACCCGACAGACTGTCAAACCTGCGGCCAATCATATATCACATCCCTGAAAATGAGACTCAACTGGAAATGAAGCTGAGACATCTGAGGCAGGAGACGGAGGACTGGAACCATGAGTTCTGGACAAGACAGAATATCACCTTTGGCAAGGTCAAGAAACCGCAGTTCTGCTGAATATCAGAAACTGTTGAATTTGTAGCCACTAGAGGGCAATGTTTCATTGTGAAGTGTGTGTGTGTGTGTGTGTGTGTATGTGTGTGTATATATATATATATATATATATATATATATATTATATATATATGTATATATATGTGTATATATATGTATATGTGTGTGTATGTATGTATGTGTATGCGCATATTATAAATATGGGAATGAATCAGCAAATTATTCTGAGGGTAACATACTAATAGCTATCTAACTAACATTTCTAGGAGAAAGAGAACTATATACAATCACAGCTAAAGGCAAAAGGACTGTCAGAAAGAGATGAGAATGGTAAGTAAACATTCAATTAATTAATATATCATATATATTTAAATATCAAAATGTATAATGAATAACTTGCAAACTATTAATAAATTTGTACCACAATATATTTTGTACAATAAGGGTTGCAAAAATAGTTTTGCCTGCCCTGTTAATTATTTCTTACACTGAGTAATACAGATAAGCACTCTGACAGTTGATGATGATACTTGGATTAGAAACTGAAAATATCTTAGCTGCACATAGTGTCTTTGGCACAGGAAAAGTGGAACAGTTTTGGCCACAGGTTGCTGGGGTTTTTTTTTTGTTTTGTTTTTTCTTGAAAATGAAAATGTGGAACAACTGGCACAGGGATTTCCATTCTTACATGTAAATCCGTTTCCATATTTACAGTGACGAATAAAAAGGTAGATTTGTTGTGTTTAAGACCTGCTTTGCTACTATGATTTCTTGTAGGAAGAAGAAGGAATTTAACAAGTGAGGAAATGGCAGCCTTCTACAAACGCTTCTTAGACAAAAACTATATGAAACATTCAGCCTATAACAAGTAAGTTTACACAACTTATTACCAGCATTAATTTTTTTTTGCGTGTATTGCATCTGTATAAACTATGAACAACTTGCTCAAGTAGACTAACAGGTTGTGATTAAGATACAGCGCATTTACACTGCTTCTCATAATTTTAAACACTTTATTTTCTAGAGAATGGTACAGAAGAAACTTCACCATTACAGCGCTGATGGCCAGAGTAACTCTGTATCATTTCTTGAGGACAGTAACTGGTCAAAGGAGGAGTAAAGGCAAACCCAATACAATGTCCAAATAGACTGTCAGTTAGTATTCCATGTTGATGCTGTTCATCTTCTCATCATGGCATTCTGTCATGGAAAATTTCATTATTGATGACCACAGTGACTGTTCAACATCTGTCAAAATGTAAATCATATGTTCATTTGACTTTGTATGTTACTTTGATACATACAGAATTATTCTGCAATAAAAATGTCTAATCTTTTGGGTTTTTTTT
The DNA here is from genome assembly GCA_024362625.1 of Silurus asotus. NCBI lineage: Eukaryota > Metazoa > Chordata > Actinopteri > Siluriformes > Siluridae > Silurus > Silurus asotus. Next base: position 126,974 of record MU596817.1, read on the forward strand.
GGTTTTGTCATGGATAAATGAAAAACATACATATCAAATATTCAGATATTAACAAAAACATGGAAGTGTAGAATTCAAGCAAAGGGTACAAACATGACAGGTGGCCATAAGACATGCAGAAGAGAGAATGTACAGGAACATGACACTGATACTGCATTTTTAATCCAACAACTTTTTAATTAGTGCATATACATAATAGCAATTTTCGTTTAATTGAATCGTCTCATTATTATTTCAAACAGTCATCAGGTGTACCATATTGTTAGACCCTAGTTACTTGATTAAGGTACATTAAGGCAACCCAGGTGATTAGGGACATTAAGCAATGGGGCAATCAAGCTTAGCTTTGGTATAATGATCACACTGTTATCGCCCAATTATTTGCTAATGAAATGTGTTCGAAGGGCTTTTTTGTTCAAGTAAATTAGAGTTTGTGTAATTAACGTGTAATTAGTAAACTGTACAAAGTTTGTTTTTAAAAATTTAATTGTTTACTCAAATAATTCACTGCTATAAAAATGCAGCAACCATTAACATTTTCGGAACTGTGTAATATCCTTCAAATTGGAAGAAAGAACAAAAGGGTAAAGTTCATTAAGCAAGGTTTCATCTAGAAACAGATTTTTGGTTGCAAGTATTGAGCAAAAGCTGACAACTGACAGGTTGTGATTAAGATAGACGGTGCATCCACACTGCTGCTCATAATTTTAACCACTGTTTTCTAAAGAATGGTATGTATACGCAGGAACATATACACAGCTCTTCACTTTTTCCACATTTTGTTGTTACATCCTTATTTCGAAATGGATTACAATCAGTATTTTCCTTAAAATTCTACAAACGGTACACCATAATAACCATGTAAAAGAAGTTTGTTTAAAATCCTTGCAAATTTATTGAGAAAAAAAGAAAAAAAAGTTCCATGTACATAATGTAAGTATTCACAGCCTTTGCTCAATACTTTGTTGACGCACCTTCGACACCAGTTACAGCCTCAAGTCTTTTTGAGTATGATGCTTGGCACACCTATTTTTGGGCAGTTTCTCCCATTCTTCTTTGCAGAACCTCTCAAGCTCCATCGGGTTGGATGGGGAGCTTCAGTGCACAAACATTTTCAGATCGCTCCAGAGATGTTTAATCGGGTTCAAGCCTGGGCACTGGCTCTTGTCCTGTTGAAAGATGAACCATCGTCCCAGTCTGAGATCCAGAGCACTCTGGAGTAGGTTTTAATGAAGGATGTCTCTGTACATTGCATTCATCTTTCCCTAAATCCTGACTAGACTCCCAGTTCCTGCCACTGAAAAACGTCCCCAAAACATCATGATGCCACCACCATGCTTCACTGTAAAGATGGTTTTGGTTTCCTCCAGACATGATGCTTGCGTTTCGGTAAACTTCAGTAAACTATGACCCCTCTCCCCGCTCAGTTTGGCCGGGCTGCCCGCTCTAGGAAGATTCCTGGTGATTCCAAACTTCTTCCATTTATGGATGATTGAGTCCACTTTGAGACCTTCAATGCTGCAATACATTTTCTGTACCCTTCCCCAGATCCTGTCTTGGAGGTCTACAGACAATTGGACTTTATGACTTGGTTTGTGCTCTGGCATGCACTGTGGGACCTCATATAGACAGATGTGTGCCTTTCCAAATAGGTTACGTAGTGAATGAGTGAAGGAATATGAGGGTAAGGGGTGAGTTTTGGGACATGGGGGTGAGGAACTAAATGACTGAATATGAGGGTAAGGGGGAATGTGTGAACGTGGGGTTTAGGTAGTGACTGCGTAAATAAATGTGGGGGTAAGTGGTTGAGTGTGTGGATGTGGGGGTTAGGTAGTGAATGATTGAGTGTATGAGGGGGTGTCTACAGAGTATGGGGTGAAGGAGTGAATGTGTAAGTAAATGTGGGGGTAAGGGGAGAGTGGGGAAGTGGGTGTGAGGGAGTGAATGTGGGGGTAAGGGGTGAGGGAGGGAGTGAGTGACTGAGTGACTGAGTGTGTGGGCGTGGGGTGAGTGTGTGGGGAAGAGAGCGCGGATCCTGCAGCAGGAGCTTAGAGGAGTTGGTGTTTCCTCCGCGCTGCTGTGGAGAGAAAGACTCAACACACACGCAGACAAACAGTGCACCTTCGCCGCCTCACCGAATGGGCTGCTCATCCAGAGCCCCAGCAGCAGCAGCAGCAGCAGCTTTCCTTTAAATCATAATAAATCCGAGAGCCATCACTGAATAAACATTTCGGAGCGGCTAGATGTTCTACAGAACCGTGAGTGCTGGACCTCCTTCTGCCGCACTAGTTTAATAAGGCTGGTGTTTGTGTCTACTTTATTATCGCAGTCTCACCCTGTATAATCTGACTGGGAGTGCCTGCCTCTCATGTCAAACACGACTGGTAGCTAGCAAGCTAAAGTCTATGCTAGTCCCCGATCTGGGTCTATCCGTTCTGAGTAGAAGTGCTAACTGGGAGTGAGAATTCAGACTAATAACTAATGTTTATTAGATTAAGTGAGAAATGAAGTGAGCTGGGCATTAGCAGGTCTAACTCGCTAAACCAGGGGGAAGCTGCACGGTTATAGCTAAGCTAACTGGTTAGCCGCGAACCAATGCTGTGGGAGTCACGGTGTGCAGTTACTTATTCACGTAACTATTAATATGTTTGTACGAAAATGTTCCAGCATATGATTTATAAAACATTTTTGGTAAATATGGATATTTCGGGAAGTTGTTGAAGCAGTTACTGAACTGGCTGAACTTGTTCTTAGCCAATATTAGCTACATATCAGGAAATATTGGGAAATCTGCCTCCTCATTGAAAGTTGTCTTTGTAATTATAGAGATTATTGAAAGACATACATTTTTTTTGGCCAATTCTTAAATAATAATTTAAAAAAATCACCTGAGCATTATATTTAGTTTACTAGTTGGTTTTGTAGTGAAGTGTCACATCCAAAATTGTAATGCTGTTATCCTGAATTAATTTAAAGGGCCATATGTTTTGTGTTGAAGTTGATTTGTCCTGTATTTGTTGGTAAGAGATGTTTCATGGGGCTGTGATATAGCTAAGCCTTGTTAGTTTTTCATTAGTATTCAAGCAATGGCGTTAGTCGTTTGACATGACTTGGTCTGAAAGCATGTTTTGTGTGTGCTGGGTAGGAAGATGCAGCTCAGTGTCTCCCACCAACCTTCTGCAGTAGCAGAACTGTGTATGATTTTGCTTAAGATCTCGTGTCACTTCATTAAAAACATAGATATTTATTTCTTTTTAGTTCTCATAACAGGAGAAATGACGGCCTGGGGTATACGTTAAGAAATTCGGGGTACCAGTTTGGTGTAACACTTGGCTAGTGTTTTTGTTTCATGTTTGAAGAAGACCAAAATAAAGATGATTTATTATTTTTTTTACTTCTACTTGCTGTACGTTTCACTTCCCCATCCACTCCTTTTCAAACAGAATTAGGAGAAATCTGCCCCTTACAAGAGCTTTAGCTTTTATAATGTATGTATGTATTTTTAGAGTACTTTAAGTACTTAAGTGCTGTTAATGGACGTAAGAAACTGACTGAGACATCTATTCTAAACAGTTATTACTCTATTGTAAACACTAATAAAAGAAATAAAAAAGGGCAAAGACAAATACAAAGCATGGAGAGCTGAATTCACTTTGGATGATGATAACCAGAATAAAGATATCACAAGTATCACCTGAGCACAAAGAACATTGAGAGAGTCTTCAAATTCCTGCTTGATAATTATAAATATACAAACAAAAACAATTTTTTATTTTTATTTTCGGTTAATTAAATATCCAATGCAGCACTTAGGCTCTCTTTTCGGGGTCAGGTTGCACTTCATGATTCAGTTCAGCTGCACACATCCAACCACATGGCCTGGAAGGTTCACTTCCTGTTGATGGAAACCAGAATGAGACTAAATATTTCAGTCAACACTTGAATGCGATTGCTGTGTTCACACCTGTCCAAGCAAACTGGAGAAGAAAATGCAACAGGGTTTAATGACTTAAATATTGCATTAGCAGGATTGCACATTTAATGAAGACTGAACTAGGTGGTTGATTTCTCTAAATATAAAGCCACAGAGACATCCACATCAGCAACAACTGTTGAGGAAGTGAAGGTGCTTGAGATGTTAGAGGCTGGTCAGATATCCACCACCTGTCACATCTCCTGTGAGATGGCACATGGTTTTCCTTTTTGTTGCACTGTAATGGCACAGACTTCACTGCACTCCAAAAAAAAAAAAAAAGAGAATTGCTTTCTGGTATTGTCACCGTTCGCATTAGTGCACTATACCCTTGTCCTCATGAGTTCATAAGTTTCCTGGTGAACAGAATAGTGAGTCATACTGCAGCTCAATCAGATTAACACATCAGCTCTGACTAACAGCCCCTTACAAGCAGCATTCCTATTTCCTGTCTGCTGTTCTCTTCAGTTATAATAAACGTATAAACTGTAGATGTATTATGGACATTACGATGCACATCTGTTGGTGGGACAATTCTTATAGCTGTAGAATTGGAGGAGAAAAGTTCTCTTTTTATTTAGGGAATAAAATAATCGCTGATTGCAGCAGAGGCCTGGAGCAAAAGCACTTTGCCGTGAATATCTGTGCTGTAGATTGTCAGCTCTCGTTCCCCTTCTCTCTGACACCCTGTTGTGTAATACAGGACAGGTGTAAATGTAATACATTTACATTTTAGGATATGCTAAGGAAATTCAGATGAACTAATATGGAGTGATTGTCATGCAAAGTAGTCGAAATTAATTGGGTTAATCTTGGGATAATCAGTGCCATATGTTTTTTATTTCACCCATATGTAAGGGAAGGTGGAGCCTGATCTCACTGTGCACAACATTTCTCTAGTGATTAAAATCAAATGTTCTGTTTTATTTGTTGTTGTTTTTGGGAGATGGAGACGGCT